>QRFJ01005888.1:0-41538 GCA_006176705.1 Cocos nucifera
ATACAGATGTGTGCGGCGCCATTCTGATGTACCGGCTAGAGGCAATTTTGTCTACTTCATTACCTTTATCGATGATCTGTCTAGGTATGGGTATGTGTATCTTATGAGACATAAGTCTGAAGCTTTTCAAAAGTTCAAAGAATTCAGACATTAAGTAAAAAAATAAACTGAAAAACCCATTAAGGTTCTTCGATCAGATCGAGGAGGTGAATACCTTAGCCGGGAATTTCTAGACTATCTAAAGAAAAATGGCATAGTCTCTCAATGGACTCCACCAGGAACACCTCAACTCAATGGGGTTTCAGAATGGAGAAATCGGACCCTATTGGATATGGTTCGATCCATGATGAGCTTCACAGACCTTTCCCTGATTTTCTTTGGGGACACCCATTTTTGACTTCAATTTATCTACTGAATAGGGTTTCCCTCTAAAACAGTTCCTACCACACCGTATGAGATATGGCACGGTAAGAAACCAAGTCTGAGTCATCTCAGATTTGGGGTTGTCCGGCTCATGTCAAAAGACAACAAGCGGACAAGTTAGAGTTTAGGTCCTTTAGAGCTCGATTCATAGGATATCCTAAAGAGTCATTAGGATACTATTTCTACATTCCAGAAGACCATAATATGATTGTGAGTCGACATGCCATCTTTCTTGAAAGACAGTTTATTCAAGATAGCGGCATTGAAAAGCAGATCAAGCTTGATGATAAAGTCTCACAAGTACAACGAGCTAAGGACCAATTGGAACCAAATTAGGTTGAGCCAATAAGAACACTACCTCCTCCACCTCGTAGATCGGAAAGAGTTTCCCATCCCCCTGAAAGATACTTAGGTATTATTTTAGAGGAAGTAGAGGAAATGTTCCTCGTAGGCAATGGTGCTCATGGTGATGATCCCAAAACCTATAACGAGGCGATATCAGTATTGACTCCGAGAAATGGCTAGAGGCAATGCAGTCAAAAATTGACTCGATGAACTCAAACCAAGTCGGGACCTTGGTAGATCCACCAGAAGGTATAGTACCTATTGGGTGTAAATAGATCTTCAAGAGAAAGATTGGTGTAGATGGGAATGTGGAGACATTCAAGGCTAGACTAGTGGCAAAAGGTTATAGTCAACACGAAGGATTATCAGGATACCTTTTCCCCAATGGCTATGCTAAAATCCATCCGCATATTGCTTGCCGTTGTAGCCTATTTCGATTATGAAATATGGCAAATGGATGTGAAAACGGCATTCTTAAATGGATATCTTGAGGAAGATATCTATATGGAACAGCCGCTAGGTTTCACATCCAGTGATACTGATCACAAGGTTTGCAAGCTGCAAAGGTCCATATATGGACTTAAGCAAGCATCTCGGAGCTGGAACACTCATTTCAATGATGTGATCAAAACGTTTGGTTTCATCAAAAATGAAGAGGGACCATGTGTTTTCAAAAGGGTCAGTGGGAGCACTATTGTCTTCCTCGTATTGTACGTGGATGACATCCTCCTTATTGGGAATGATATTCCCATGTTAACAACAGTCAAAATATGGTCGCCCCAAGGAATTCTCCATGAAAGACCTAGGCGAAGCATCCTTTATTCTAGGAATTAAGGTCTATAGGGATAGACCGAATAGGATGCTAGGACTTTCACAGAAGATGTACATAGAAAAAGTACTAAAGAGGTTTAGTATGGAAAACTCTAAGAGGGGATTAATACCCTTCAGACATGGTATTCATCCTTCCAAGAAAATGTGCCCCAGCACACCTGAGGAAATAGAATGCATGAGCAAGATCCCTTATGCTTCTGCAATAGGGAGCCTCATGTATGCCATGCTATGTACACGACCTGATATAGCCCATGCTGTGAGTGTCACAAGTAGATATCAGTCAAATCAGGTGAAGAACACTGGACTTCTGTGAAATGTATCCTTAAGTACTTAAGAAGAACTAAGGATATGATGTTGGTCTTTGGTAATGGAGAACTCCAAGTCCAGGGATACACAGACTCAGATTTCAAGTCCGATATAGATGATCGAAAGTCGACATCTGGGAGTCTGTTTATGTGCAATGGTGGTGCTGTCAGCTGAAAGAGTTCCAAGCAAATGGTGATAGCAGATTCCACCCTGGAAGCAGAATATATCGCTGCATCAGAGGCTGCGAAAGAAGCATTCTGGTATAAGAAGTTTACTACAGAAATTGGAGTAATGCCATCAGATGCCATTCCTCTATACTGCAACAATAATGGCGCCATAGCCCTTGCTAAGGAGCCGAGGTCTCACCAGAAATCCAAGCATATTGAGCGGCGATACCACCTCATCCGCGATTACCTCGAAAAGGGTTACGTCGAGGTCAAGAGAGTCAACTCCACAGATAATGTGGTAGACCCACATACAAAGTCGTTGGGCCAGCAGAAGTTTGAAGCCCACCTTAAGAAGATGGGACTTAGACTTATAGCCAATTGGCTTTAGGACAAGTGGGAGATTGTTAGATATATGTGCCCTAAAAGCCAGAATTGGCTGACACATGTAATACACTTCTAGGGGCAAAATTATAATTTTGACTAATATCAATAAAATAGGTTGTTTTCTATCACATATGTGTATTTAGTATCTGTGATACATCCTTTGAATTAATGGTAATGATGATTCATATTTTCAAGAGTTGAAAATTTAAGACATAAATAATCATTGTTAACTCATAAAATGCTCCCGACCATAGGATCATCATGAGGATGGTGATTGTCTGGAAGGTTGGTGTACAATCGCTTCCCTTTAGAAGATGAGTCTTGAGTCTATGGTGTGGAGACACCGAAGCGAGAGTACAGGTACTCATTGGAGAATGAGGGCACTGAGCATGACCACCTCGAGTAGTCATTAGGGAGTCTACCTTCTCGTCAATGACTGACTCGATGCTACAGTAGTGTGTCTGGTTCTTTGACCTGAGGTGCATCGATAGTTCACCTTGAGGGTGTTATAGTTTGACTACACCATTACTCAGTCTCCTAGCCATTCGGAACCCTGAGGTGTATGTTGGCTATAGCATGTTCATTGTAGGAACTGGATGGCATCAAGATGGAATCTATCTACCTCGGTGGTAGAGGAGCAGCCCTATGATGATCATGAGAATCAAGTCCAGAAGTCCATGGCCATGGCAGAGTAAAATAATAGAAAAAGTTTCTATTTAGGTTTTCACATCGGACTCGAATCAAATGATTACATCATATGATAGAAACCAGGGTTTGACGAGTTCACCTTAACCCTAATCTGATCGGGGCTCAAGATAAAAGAACTTAATCACACAGGTAGCTGCACCAAGAGGTTCACATTCAGCTTTGCTAGATTGCCACCATATACTGCTAGGTGTCACTGGTAGATTTTGGGAGCAATTAGAATGATTTAGATGATCGATCATTATAGCTATTCAAATCAAAAGAGTTCTGATCCATCGAAAGGAGTTTCGATGATGTCGATGATAGAGATCATGACATATCCCATTACCATACAGAACTGAACTTAACTGGGTCACACAAACAAGGGTTTGAATCTGGTGATCATCAATTGAACTAGTCCAGTCTAATTGATCTGAATGAGATTCAATTAGGTTCAAGGAAATCGTGCTAGCACTCGATTGAACCTAACGTTCTTCTTTTACTATCATAAATAAGTTGTCCTGCCTGAGCCAAAGGAGTTTGTGCTCAATCAGAGGCCTTCATATGGTTTGACTGGAGGTTGTCCAAGTTAGAAAATGTTGTCTTATTTTGTAAGACATTACCTGCCATTTTTGGTCACCTGCCATTTCTTGTTCTTTGACTTTGGTCAAAAGTCTACCTTTGACTGGTCAAATGATGACCATAGACACTTTGACTTTTGACCACATGTCACGCACCTATTGGAGAGCTGGTGGAGGCTTGTCCCCCTGCCAGAACCTAGCAAGGAGGAGGGTGCATGCCACCCTAGGCATGTGCCCAAGTTGGAGATGCCTAGGAGTCCCTATTGGACAGGGACTCCATCTCCTTTTTGGATCCAATTAGAGTTCTCCTAAGAACCAACTTTGACTGGTCTTAGGCACCCTCTAGGAGGAATCCAAGGGACTCTATTTCCACCAATCATATTTAGATCTGATTTCACAAAGAGTTGTGATTGGTTGGGAAGAAGAGGAGTTGGATCACACTTAGTCTATAAATAAGACCCTGCGCCCAACCCAGATTAAGATTGGAAGTGATTGAAAGGAATCACAATTCTTCACGCCCAAGGCTGCCTCTCTCCTTTTCCTCCATGCCAAACCACCTTCTCCCCTTCCTCTCCACATCCAAAAGGAGTTTTGGATTTTTGGTTGGTGCGATCCAGATCATGGAAAGGCGACTGAAAGCTAGAAGGCTGCGCTGCTGCAAAGGATAACTGCTGATCTTCAAAAGGAGTTTTGAAGATCCTCCAGATCAAATCTAGATCTGATTTTTGGAGACGTGATAGAGAAGAATAGGATCTCTAGATCCAACCTGAGTGGATACCGGTAGAGGCCAGGCAGTTGTGTGGCTAGATCCAGAACCTTCCACTGCATACAGGATCATCAACGGGTAATAGGATTACCCATGTCAAGGTAAGTTAAATCTGATTTAATTTATCTAATTTTATTTTGATTTCTAAAATAATAATAATTATATTTGAAACATATCAAGATCTGATTGGGATCAAGAAAAAAAATTTTAAAATATATCTCTTGATCTGATAAGACCTGAACGAATCTGGACTGGGAAATCAGGATTTCCCTTCACCTTTGTCAGGCAAATTCTTCCTCGAGTTTCTCCTCCAGAAAAGCTATGTGCAAATCTCTTTGGTAGATCTACTTTCTAATTCCAGAAGAGTCTCCTCTCCTACATAAATTCAATCTCGAACACGGCATGAACCGACCCACACGCGGACTACCTTAGAGCAGTCCGAACTCCTCTAGAATTAATATAGGTTAAAGGTCATCACCAACCGATGCCTACTCCTTCAAACTTTGACTATCAAATCTCAAACGGACTAGCACCTCATGACAATAGATACTATCCTCCACAACAAACTTCACGTGGCCCCGAGCGGCCCACTATCCAATAGTTACAGCTGTCACTATCAGTTTCTTAGAGGCTCCATCTTTAAAAGAAACTCTCTAGATATGTTTTCTTCAGGCTCTCTTCTCTTTCTCAAAACTCTGCAACTTTCTTGACCGAGTACTCCATTTCTATTGGTCGAAAGAGCTAACTTGATCGTCAGAAGATCTTATCGGAGCCACCCCCCCAAGCTCTGGACGAGACTTATTTTACAGATCACTGATGGTGATCTCTTCTTCTCTGACTTCGGTGCTTCTTCGATGATGATCAGATTTTGTACCAACATTATTGTTGTTTCATGCTTAGCTCGTATATAATAAGTGATCCTAGCAGCTCCTCCAAAGGTAAAATATTTAAATCTTTGGCTTCTTAAATCACGATCACTTTGGCTTTCCATATCCTTGGTAAGGATCTAAAAATCTTTCTCATAAGATCGCCATTAGAATAGGACTTACTAAGACTCTTTAGATCATTTATAATATTCATAATATGAGTAAACATTTCAGTTATTGAACCATCATGCTCCATTTTAAAGAGTTCATATTTGTGCACAAACATGTTAATTTTTGACTCTTTGACTTGATTTGTACCTTCATGTGTTACTTCTAACATATCCCAAATTTTCTTAGCTGATATGCATGTTAAAATACGATTAAATTTATTAGCATCTAAAGTATAATATAAAATATTTAAGACTTTAGCATTTAGCTGAGCCATTTTCTTATCAATCTCATCCCATTCTCTTTCAGGTTTGGTTGATTCTACACTATCAATCAATTTAGTAGGAGTGTGTGGTCTATTAATTATGATACTCCACATATCATAGTCAAGTGCTTGAATAAAAATTTTTATTTGAGCTTTTCAATAGGTATAGTTTGACCTACTGAAAAGTGGAGGTTAGTTTATAGACCACCCCTCATGAGATACCGACTTGGGTTGCTATACATCTTTGGCTCTTGATGGTAAAATAAAAATAGGGCAAGAGCACTATGTTCTGATATCACTTATTGCCCAGCTATGCAACTCAAGAAGAGAGGTGAATTAGATTTTTAAAATTTTAAAGCTAATTTAAAATTATAAAGATTATATGATGATAAGCAAGTGGTATATAGTGAGTGATTTATGTGAAGTGAAGAAGTAGCAAGAAAACAAGGAAATAGGGAGATGAAGATAGAAGCAAATAAGCACACCACAAACAAATAAGATTTATAGTGATTCGGTGCCAACTTTGTGAAGAAAAATCCTGATTTCTCGATCTAGATTCGTTCAAATCTGATCAGATCAAGAGATATATTTCAAAAATTTTTCTCTTGATCCCAATCAGATCTTGATATGTTTCAGATCTAATTCTTATTATTTTAATAAAATAAAATTAAAAGATAAATTAAATCAAATTTAATTTACCTGATCTGGGTAATCCTATTACCCTGTTGATGATCCTGTTTGCAGCGGAACGTTCTGGATCTTAGCCACGCAAGCGCCTGGTCTCACCGGTATCCACTCGGGTTGGATCTAGAGATCCTCTTCTTCTCTATCACGTCTCCAAAAATCAGATCTGGATCTGATCTGGAGGATCTTCAAAACTCCTTTTGAAGATCAGCAGTCGTCCTTTGCAGCAGCGCAGCCTTCTTGCTTTTGATCACCTTTCTCTTGCTTGAATCGTACCAACAAAAATCCAAAACTCCTTTTGGATGTGGAGAGCAAGGGGAGAAGATGGTTTGGCATGGAGAAGGAGGGGAGAAGCAGCCTTGGGGTGTATGGAAACTCTTTTTCAATCCATGTCTCAATCTGAGTTGGGTACAGGGTCTTATTTATAGACTAGCTGTGATTCAACTCCTCTTCTTCCCAACCAATCACAATCCTTTGTGAAATCAGATCTAAATCTGATTGGTGGGAATAGAGTCCCCTGGATTCCTCCTTAGAGGGCGCCTAAGACCAGTCAAAGTTGGTTCTTAGAAGAACTCTAATTGGAATCCAAAAAGGAGATGGAGTCCTTGTCCAACAAGGACTCCTAGGCGCCTCCAACTTGGGCACACGCCTAGGGTGGCGTGCGCCCTTCTCCTTGCCAGGTTCTGGTAGGGGGACAGGCCCCCACCAGCTCTCCAATAGGTGCATGACATGTGGTCAAAAGTCAAAGTGTCAATGGTCAATGTTTGACCAGTCAAAGGTAGACTTTTGACCAAAGTCAAAGAACAAGAAATGGCAGGTGACCAAAAATGGCAGGTAATGTCTTACAAAATAAGACAACCTTTTCTGACTTGGACAACCTCCAGTCAGACCATATGAAGGCCTCTGATTGAGCACAAACTCCTTTGGCTCAGACAGGACAACTTATTTATGATAGCAAAAGAAGAACGTTAGGTTCAATCGAGTGCTAGCACGATTTCCTTGAACCTAATTGAATCTCATTCAGATCAATTGAACTAGATCAGTTCAATTGATGATCACCAGATTCAAACCCTTGTTTGTGTGACCCAGTTAGGTTCAGTTCTGTATGGTAATGGGATATGTCATGATCTCTATCATCGACATCATCGAAACTCCTTTCGATGGATCAGAACTCTTCTGATTCGAACAGCTAGAATGATCGATCATCTAAATCATTCTAATTGCTCCCAAAATCCACCAGTGACACCTAGCAGTATATGGTGGCAACCCATCAGAGCTGAATGCGAACCTCTTGGTGCAGCTACCTGTGTGATTAAGTTCTTCTATCTTGAGCCCCGATCAGATTAGGGTTAAGGTGAACTCGTCAAACCCTAGTTTCTGTCATATGATGTAATCATTCGATTCGAGTCCAATGTGAAAATCTAAATAGAAACTCTTTCTATTATTTCACTCTGCCATGGCCATGGGCTTCTGGACTTGATTCTCATGATTATCATAGGGCTGCTCCTCTACCACCGAGGTAGATAGATTCCATCTTGATGCCAATCCAGTTCCTACAATGAACATGCTCATAGCCAACATACACCTCAGGGTTCCATATGGCTAGGAGACCGAGTAATGGTGTAGTCAAACTATAACACCCTCAAGGTGAACTGCCGATGCACCTCAGGTCAAAGAACCAGACACACTACTGCAGCATCGAGTCAGTCATTGACGAGAAGGTAGACTCCCTAATGACTACTCGAGGTGGTCACGCTCAGTGCCCTCGTTCTCTAACGAGTACCTGTACTCTCGCTCCGGTGTCTCCACACCGTAGACTCAAGACTCATCTACTAAAGAGAAGCGATTGTACACCAACCTTCTGGATCAATCACCATCCTCGTGATGATCCTATGGTCAGGAGCAATTTTATGAGTTAATAATGATTATTCATGTCTTAAATTTTCAACTCTTGAAAATATGAATTATCATTACCATTAACTCAAAGGATGTATCACAGACACTAAATACACATATGTGATAGAAAATAACCCATTTATTGATTTTAGTCAAAATTATAATTTTGCCCCTAGAAGTGTATTACAAGTGTCAGCCAATTCTGGCTTCTAGGGCACATATATCTAACAATCTCCCACTTATCCTAAAGCCAATTGGCTACAAGTCTAAGTCCCATCTTCTCAAGGTGGGCTTCGATCTTCTGCTGGCCCAACGGCTTTGTAAGTGGGTCTGCCACATTATCTGTGGAGTTGACTCTCTTGACCTCGACGTAACCCTTCTCGAGGTAATCGCGGATGAGGTGGTATCGCCGCTCAATGTGCTTGGATTTCTGGTGAGACCTCGGCTCCTTAGCAAGGGCTATGGCGCCATTGTTGTCGCAGTATAGAGGAATGGCATCTGATGGCATTACTCCAATTTCTGCAGCAAACTTCTTGTACCAGAATGCTTCCTTCGCAGCCTCTGATGCAGCGATATATTCTGCTTCCATGGTGGAATCTGCTATCACCGTTTGCTTGGAACTCTTCCAGCTGACAGCTCCACCATTGCACACAAACAGACTTCCAGATGTCGACTTTCGATCATCTATATCGGACATGAAATCCGAGTCTGTGTATCCCTGGACTTGGAGTTCTCCATTACCAAAGACCAACATCATATCCTTAGTTCTTCTCAAGTACTTAAGGATACATTTCACAGAAGTCCAGTGTTCTTCACCTGGATTTGACTGATATCTGCTTGTGACACTCACAGCATGGGCTATATCAGGTCGTGTACATAGCATGGCATACATGAGGCTCCCTATTGCAGAAGCATAAGGGATCTTGCTCATGCATTCTATTTCCTCAGGTGTGCTGGGGCACATCTTCTTGGAAAGATGAATACCATGTCTGAAGGGTATTAATCCCCTCTTAGAGTTTTCCATACTAAACCTCTTTAGTACTTTCCTCTATGTACATCTTCTGTGAAAGTCCTAGCATCCTATTCGGTCTATCCCTATAGACCTTAATTCCTAGAATAAAGGATGCTTCACCTAGGTCTTTCATGGAGAATTCCTTGGACAACCACATCTTGACTGATGTCAACATGGGAATATCATTCCCAATAAGGAGGATGTCATCCACGTACAATACGAGGAAGACAACAGCGCTCCCACTGACCCTTTTGAAAACACATGGTTCCTCTTCATTTTTGATGAAACCAAACTTTTTGATCACATCATTGAAATGAGTGTTCCAGCTCCGAGATGCTTGCTTAAGTCCATATATGGACCTTTGCAGCTTGCAAACCTTGTGATCAGTATCACTGGATGTGAAACCTAGCGGCTGTTCCATATAGATATCTTCCTCAAGATATCCATTTAGGAATGCCGTTTTCACGTCCATTTGCCATATTTCATAATCGAAATAGGCTGCAACAGCAAGCAATGTGCGGATGGATTTTAGCATAGCTACTGGGGAAAAAAGGTATCCTGATAGTCAATGCCTTCGCGTTGACTATAACCTTTTGCCACCTAGTCTAGCCTTGAATGTCTCCACATTCCCATCTGCACCAATCTTTCTCTTGAAGATCCATTTACATCCAATAGGTACTATACCTTCTGGTGGATCTACCAAGGTCCAGACTTGGTTTGAGTGCATCGAGTCAATTTCTGACTGCATTGCCTCTAGCCATTTCTCGGAGTCGATATCTGATATCGCCTCGTTGTAGGTTTTGGGATCATCACCATGAGCACCATTACCTACGAGGAACATTTCCTCTACATCCTCTGAAATAATACCTAAGTATCTTTCAGGGGGACGGGAAACTCTTTCCGATCTACGAGGTGGAGGAGGTAGTGTTCTTATTGGCTCAACCTGATTTGGTTCCACTTGGTCCTTAGCTCGTTCTGCTTGTGAGACTTTCTCATCAAGCTTGATCTATTTTCCAATGCCGCTATCTTGAATAAACTATTTTTCAAGAAAGATGGCATGTCGACTCACAATCACATTGTGGTCTTCTGGAATGTAGAAATAGTATCCTAATGACTCTTTAGGATATCCTATGAATCGAGCTCTAAAGGACCTAAACTCTAACTTGTCCGCTTGTTGTCTTTTGACATGAGCCGGACAACCCCAAATTCTGAGATGACTCAGACTTGGTTTCTTACCGTGCCATATCTCATACGGTGTGGTAGGAATGGTTTTAGAGGGAAACCCTATTCAGTAGATAGATTGAAGTTAACAATGAGTGTCCCCAAAGAAAATCAGGGAGGTCTGTGAAGCTCATCATGGATCGAACCATATCCAATAGAGTCCGATTTCTCCGTTCTGAAATCCCGTTGAGTTGAGGTGTTCCTGGTGGAGTCCATTGAGAGACTATGCCATTTTCCTTGAGATAGTCTAGGAATTTCCGGCTAAGGTATTCACCTCCTCGATCTGATCGAAGAACCTTAATGGGTTTTTCAGTTTGTTTTTCTACTTCATGTCTGAATTCTTTGAACTTTTCAAAAGGCTTCAGACTTGTGTCTCATAAGATACACATACCCATACCTAGACAGATCATCGGTAAAGGTAATGAAGTAGACAAAATTGCCTCTAGCCGGCACATCAAATGGGCCGCACACATCTGTATGTACTAGGGCAAGGAGATCTGTGGCCCTCTCCCCATGTCCTACAAAAGGGAGTTTAGTCATTTTGCCTTGAAGACAAGATTCACAAGTTGGATATGACTCAGAAGTCAATGGACTCAATAGCCCATTTTTCTCCAATTTGTTGATCCTATCTTCTGCTATATGACCTAATCTCAGGTGCCATAGATATCTGTCGTTTGGACTATCCCTAGGTCGTTTGGCATTCACGTTTTGCTCGATAGTTAGAATAGGTACATCAATATGTAGCTGATAAAGACCATTAATAAGGAAACCATTTGCAATTTTATTTCTTTCATAAAGAATGTTACAATGGTCCTTAAAGAAGGTGATCACATAACCTTCTTGTGCTAAGCATGAAACAGAAATCAAATTCCTGCTAGCTGCAGGCACAAAATAACAGTCTTTCAAAACTAAGTCTAAACTAGATGGTAATCGAAGAGGGTATGTTCCCACGGCTACTGCAGCAACTCTTGCTCCATTACCGACCGTAGGATCATGTCTCCATCCCTCAGCCTCCTGCTATCCTCAAGACCCTGCATAGAAGTGCACAGATGAGCACTAGAACCAGAGTCAAGCACCCAACTGGATGCAGAAGAAACCGTAAGGTTAGACTCAATAACGAGCATACCTCCAGAAGGACCTTCCTTCTTGTTCTTCAAGGGTGGCCAGGTAAGTAGGGCAGTTCCGCTTCCAATGGCCGTCGCTGTTGCAATGGAAACACTTTCCTTTGACATCGGCCTTCTTCTTCGGCTCTGCCTTCTTCTTCTTTGATCCTTCCACCTTTTGCTTTTTCACAGACTTCTTTTTCTTTTCAGAAGACTTTCTTTTGGAAGAAGTCCGTTCCATAGCAAGAACTGAGCCTTTAGAACCTTTCATAGAAAGCTCAGCGGTAACCAGCATATTCATTAATTCGGCCAAGGAATTCTGAAGTTTATGCATGTGGTAATTCATGATGAATTGCCCATATGCATCAGTCAAGGATTGCAGAATGATATCGTTCTGCAGGTCCAAGTCCAACTTCACACCGAGCTTCTCAAGCTCTTCCATGTCCTTGATCATTGTCAGACAGTGATCTTGGACTGACTGCCCATCACGCATCTTAGCCTTAAAAAGTCATTTTGTGACTTGATATTTGGCTGCGCGACTCTGTTCACCAAACATCTCCTGCAGGTGAGCCAACATTTGGCGAGCAGTCCCGATATCCTCATGTTGGCGCTGGAGCTCATCAGACATCGAGCCCAACATGTAATATCTGGCCTTATTATCTTCGTCAATCCATTTTTCCAGAGATGCTCTCTGTTCAACAGATGGACGGGCTGGTAAGGTGGGAGGGTCCTGGTCCAAAACATGGGTTAACTTCTCAGAACCCAAAACAATTTTGTAGTTTCTGAGCCAATCTTTATAATTGGGATCCGATCAGTCTATGTGTGTCCAGGATACGTGCCAATGGATTGGACGCAGATATTATTCTTGTAGAGAGTCAAAGATTCTAGTTAGATACTATAATTTTGACTTGACCAATTTATTTAAGGATTTTATTTTTAAACAAATTAGCTTTCACTATTTTCTCGGATCCCTACACTCCCTCTGTAGAGATGCGAAAATCTCCACGATTAATGATTTCTAGTGGGTGGTGCGGTCTCACCAACTGACTCATCACCTCACCTAACAGTTATTGGTGATGGGTTAGCCAATGAGTGAACAACTCTTGTTCAATGATTCTCTAATCATGGTGCACCCAAACTTGGTCTCTAATTCATGAATCTCACCGTATCCTGAAATATTGATCCACTCCTTAGTTAAGTCAGACCCACCATTTGCATAGACTGGGTTCCTAATTGAGTCTCTCACCGTATCCGGAATATTGAGCCCAACTCATCCTCCAGCCCATAGCATCCAATGCCTAATAGACATGGTTGCATCTTGCCTGGTGCAACTGAGCCACTGTATCCAGCTGAGAACAATCAACCCCGGGAAGGGCCCGCACATCTACAATGGTGGAAGACCTCAGACTTAATCTTTTCTTAGGGAGAATTGATTCAGGTCTCATTAAACTAGACTTGGCTTAGTCATAACAATTATGACTAACCTAGTGGCATGGGTTAGCTCGGATTATTGACCACCTCAGATCAGAACTGTGTCAATAGATATGGCCAGGTAAGTAAGATCGGTGGAAGGAATATGCCATTAACTCGTACAAGAACGCATTCAAGTCGAGTAGCTTCCAATTAAAAACCAGTCGGTCGTCTATGCCAAACTTACCTTAGACACCAAATTGTTGAGCCAGAACCAATTGGGTTAGCCTACAATCCAGACTCTAACCTCTGAGCCTATTTAGGTCTTACTTCATCGTGACTCGATCTTGACCCAGACTTAATCCTATTAGGCTGGTCAATTTAAGCATTGTTGATCCCATCTAACCAACTCTTAATTTGGTTTGATCAACCGCTTAGACCTAATTGAGCTACCCAAGCCCGAACCCAGTATTATGAATATGTCTTAGATCTGAAATTCTCAATTTTAGACCTAATTAATATTTCATAAACTTAATTCTTAATTAAGTAGGGTTCATAAACAAAATATGCACAATAAATCTTAGGGTTTCAGGATCTAGGATTTTGCAGAAAGTAAGTTTTGGGTTTCTGATTAAGGACGAACACGCAGCACCCCTACACATCATAAGAAGACCCCATCGAATGGAAAGAGAGGGCCTTTAAACCCTTCTTCGTTCTTATGATCGGACGGCCAAGAGGAACGCCTTAATCAGGAACATTCAATACTACAAAACAATATCAGATCTATATCATATATCTCATATACAAAGTAGATCTAATCATGGCATATTTTGCATACATCTCATGTATCATAATCATGCATATTTTTAGATCTAAATTATCTCATAATAATCTAAAAAATTATATTTAAATTAATCTAATCAAAATAAATTCTAATCTAGATAATTATGTAGAACTATTCTACAACTAGTCTAGACATGCATCAATCATATCTCATATGATATTCAAAAATTAAATAATTTTTATTTGCTATTTTTTAGATGTTATTATAACACTTATAATATCAAAAAATAGTAAATAAAAAGATCTAAAATATGATTTAATCAGATTAAATCAAAAATATGCAAGAATATTCTATAGAACTATTCTATTCTAGAACTAGTCATGCATATCTTCTAATCTTAGATCCAAATTATTTAATTTTAATTTTTTCTGATTTCAGATCTGATCATATCTCATGTGATATCTAAAATCAATTATTTTTTAATTAAAATAAATTTAAAATCATATCTAAACAATTTAGAACCATGGCTCTGATACCAGTTGAAGGGAAATCCTGATTTCCCGATCCAGGTTCGTTCAGATCTGATCAGATCAAGAGATATATTTCAAAAATTTTTTTCTTGATCCCAATTAGATCTTGATATATTTTAGATCTGATTCTTATTATTTTAATAAAATAAAATTAAAAGATAAATTAAATCAAATTTAATTTACCTGATCTGGGTAATCCTATTACCCTGTTGATGATCCTATTTGCAGCGGAAGGTTCTGGATCTTAGCCATGCAAGCGCCTGGCCTCTACCGGTATCCACTTAGATTGGATCTAGAGATCCTCTTCTTCTCTATCATGCTTCCAAAAATTAGATCTAGGTCTGATCTGGAGGATCTTCAAAACTCTTTTTGAAGATGAGCAGTCGTCCTTTGCAGCAGCGCAGCCTTCTTACTTTTTATCGCCTTTCTTTGATCTGAATTGCACCAACCAAGGTCCAAAACTCCTTTTGGATGTGGAGAGCAAGGGGAGAAGGTGGTTTGGACATGGAGAGGGAGGGGAGAGGCAGCCTTGGGGCATGGAGAAACTATGATCTCATCATATGTCTAATCTGAGTTGGGTACAGGGTCTTATTTATAGACTAGCTGTGATCCAACTCCTCTTCTTCCCAACCAATCACAACCCTTTGTGAAATCAGATCTAAATCTGATTGGTGGGAATAGAGTCCCCTGGATTCCTCCTTAGAGGGCGCCTAAGACCAGTCAAAGTTGGTTCTTAGAAGAACTCTAATTGGAATCCAAAAAGGAGATGGAGTCCTTGTCCAACAAGGACTCCTAGGCGCCTCCAACTTGGGCACACGCCTAGGGTGGCGTGCGCCCTTCTCCTTGCCAGGTTCTAGCAGGGGGACAGGCCCCCACCAGCTCTCCAATAGGTGCATGACATGTGGTCAAAAGTCAAAGTGTCAATGGTCAACGTTTGACCAGTCAAAGGTAGACTTTTGACCAAAGTCAAAGAACAAGAAATGGCAGGTGACCAAAAATGGTAGGTAGTGTCTTACAAATAAGACAACCTTTTCTAACTTGGACAACCTCCTGTCAGACCATATGAAGGCCTCTATTTGAGCACAAACTCCTTTGGCTCAGACAGGACAACTTATTTATGATAGCAAAAGAAGAACGTTAGGTTCAATCGAGTGCTAGCACGATTTCCTTGAACCTAATTGAATCTCATTCAGATCAATTGAACTAGATCAGTTCAATTGATGATCACCAGATTCAAACCCTTGTTTGTGTGACCTAGTTAGGTTCAGTTCTGTATGGTAATGGGATATGTCATGATCTCTATCATCGACATCATCGAAACTCCTTTCGATGGATCAGAACTCTTCTGATTCGAACAGCTAGAATGATCGATCATCTAAATCATTCTAATTGCTCCCAAAATCCACCAGTGACACCTAGCAGTATATGGTGGCAACCCATCAGAGCTGAATGCGAACCTCTTGGTGCAGCTACCTGTGTGATTAAGTTCTTCTATCTTGAGCTCCGATCAGATTAGGGTTAAGGTGAACTCGTCAAACCCTAGTTTCTGTCATATGATGTAATCATTCGATTCGATTCCAATGTGAAAATCTAAATAGAAACTCTTTCTATTATTTCACTTTGCCATGGCCATGGGCTTCTGGACTTGATTCTCATGATTATCATAGGGCTGCTCCTCTACCACCGAGGTAGATAGATTCCATCTTGATGCCATCCAGTTCCTACAATGAACATGTCATAGCCAACATACACCTCAGGGATTCCATATGGCTAGGAGACCGAGTAATGGTGTAGTCAAACTATAACACCCTCAAGGTGAACTGTCGATGCACCTCAGGTCAAAGAACCAGACACACTACTACAACATCGAGTCAGTCATTGACGAGAAGGTAGACTCCCTAATGACTACTCGAGGTGGTCACGCTCAGTGCCCTCGTTCTCTAACGAGTACCTATACTCTCTCTCCGGTGTCTCCACACCGTAGACTCAAGACTCATCTACTAAAGAGAAGCGATTGTACACCAACCTTCCGGATCAATCACCATCCTCGTGATGATCCTATGGTCGGGAGCAATTTATGAGTTAACAATGATTATTCATGTCTTAAATTTTTAACTCTTGAAAATATGAATTATCATTACCATTAACTCAAAGGATGTATCACAGACACTAAATACACATATGTGATAGAAAATAACCCATTTATTGCTTTTAGTCAAAATTATAATTTTGCCCCTAGAAGTGTATTACAAGTGTCAGCCAACTCTAGCTTCTGGGGCACATATATCTAACACCTTGCACCTACATTCACTCTCTAAGCTCTACTTGGAAATTTCAATCCACTATCCATATTCAGACTGAATACAACATCGAAACCCTCCAACCCTAGCTATCTCAAACTAGAATACTTATTTTTTGGGTACAAGCCAATCTTATACAATCCAATTCAAGATTCGGATCAATCTTTCCAAGTTTTGAAAATCTCAAAACTTAAATAAAATAATAAAGTAGAGTATAAGTGTTAATGACAAAGAAATGCACGTTTAGCCCCTTTAATGAGAAAATGAAACTTTAAAAATACTATACACAATAAAGGAAGAAGCTTTTCTGATTTTTCTCATGGTAGTTGAAGACTTGAATAAGCTCTTGAGAGGTTGGTGAACTTATCATGAATGCTTCTTTGTTTGAAAAAGATTTTTTGCTGGGATTGAAATGAATGCTTGATTTTTCTTTTTGTATTTCCTCCTTTTGAAGCCTTTATATCCTCTAGGAGTGCTGGAGTGTGAACTGGGCAAGTTTGGAGCCATTGGAGTGCTTTAAATATGCATTAAATATGGTCAAAATAAACTGAAAAACTAGTCATTGTAGAGTTTTTTCATCACAGGGGTCGACCCTAGGGTCATCCCCTGCATAGGGGTCAACCCCTATGTCAGAATATAGAAAAAGCATTATTCTATATTTTTGACCTATAGAACAACAGAGGTCGACCTCTGGCATAGGGGTGGACCTCAGGGTCGTCCCCTTTAGGCGTGCCGATCAAAAATAGCATGCCATTCAGCCTCTTTTAACAGGGGTCAACCTAGGAGTCGACCCTTTTATTCAAATCTATTTTTCTTCTAATTTATGCATCCAAAAATTATAAAACTACCTCCAAAAGATCAAAAATCTTCTAAACTTACTCTTGAAGCTTCCAAAATAGATTTTCTTGATCTCCAACTTTAAAAAATTAAGATTTTTCCCCTTTTCAGCTTTCTTTATAAACTTGAAATTTCTTATGAAATCTAAAATACATAATTGATCTTTTTTCAAGCCAAAATCATTAGTATCCCCTCAAATATTTTGTAATCATCAAAATTAATTCTTGAAGGAATAGGATATTACTACTTCATTATATTTACTAATGATCTATTTAGGTATGAGTACATCTATCTTATGAAGAGTAAATTTAATTCATTTAAAATGTTCAAATGATATCGCAATGAGATAGAAAAATAACTTAAAAAGAGTATTAAAATTCTTTGATCAAATCGAGAAGGTGAATACTTTTCTAATGAGTTTTTGATATATCTAGGAGAGAATGGGATTCTTTTATAATAGACTTCTCTTAGAGCATCACAGCATAATAGTATGTCTGAAAGGAGAAATCAAACTCTGCTGGATATGGTTTGGTCTATGATGGGGTTTGTGAGTTTGCCAATTTCTTTATGGGATTATGCACTCGAGACTGCTTGTTATATTTTGAATAATATTTCGAGCTAGTCTATTGCAAAAACTCCATATGAGATATGGATTAAGCATAGGCCAACACTCTCTCATCTTAGGGTTTGGGATTGTCCGGCTTATGTCAAATATTTGCAAGTTGAAAAGCTTAAACCTATGTTGGATAAATGCTTATTTACAGGGTACCTCAAGAAAACTAAGGGTTATTACTTCTACCTTACTAAAGAGCAATAGATGTTTGTCAGCAATAGGATAGTCTTTTTGTAAAAAGAGTTTCTTAGGAAAGGAATAACTACCTCTAATATTGAGCTTGGTGAAGTTCGACAGGTGGAAGAATCAACATATTCTATATTCTAGTGAACCTGCAGAACTAGATTTGATAAGATCAAACCCAGAGTCTATTGTAAAGGCACCCTTGAGAAGATTCGATAGAGTACCACATCGGCCAGATAGATACTATAATTTCTTGCTTTAGGATGGTGATTTTATCGAACTCGATGAGAATGATGAGGATCCGATCACCTACATAGATGCCATGCAGAAGTTTGACTTCGATAAGTGGTTGGAAGTCATAAAGTTTGAAATAGAGTCCATGAAAGTCAATAGTGTGTGGACACTAGTTGATCCACTTGAAGGAATAAAATTCATTAGGTGTAAGTAGATTTTCAAAAGAAAAAGAGGCACAGATGGAAAGGTGGAGACCTATAAGCCCATCTGATTACCAAGGGATATCGTCAGCATCATGGTATTGACTATGACGAAATATTTTTCCTAGTGGCAATACTCCATTCAGATTATTCTTGTGGTAGCAGTATACCTAAACTATGAGATCTAGCAAATGATTTGAAGATAGCTTTTCTAAATGGAGAACTGGATGAAGAGGCGTATATGATATAGCTTGAGGGGTTCACATCCATAGATGAGTCCAAGATATGCAAGCTTTAAAGATCCATTTATGGATTGAAGCAGGTATCTCTAAGTTGGAATATGCATTTTGATAAGGTGATCATAACGTAAAGTTTCATTAAGAACGGAGAGAAATCCTACATGTATAAATGGGCTAATGGTTCTGTAGTTATATTTCTTGTACTGTATGTGGATGATATTCTCTTAATCGAAAATGACATCCCTATACTATAGGAAATAAAAGTTTGGTTGTCATCTCAATTGTCTATGAAGAACTTGGAAGAAGCTTCCTACATCCTTGGGATGAACATATATAGAGATAGATCAAAAAGATTGCTTGGGTTATCCCAGTCCACGTACATCGATACCATACTGAAGAGGTTCAACATGGTGAATTCCAAGAAAGGCTATCTCCTAATAGATCATAGAATTACTCTCTCAAAGAAGAATTGTTTAATAACTCCTTAAGAGAGAGAGCATATGAGTAGAATACCATATGCTTCGGTAGTGGGTTCTATTATGTATTACATGATATGTACGAGAGTAGATGTGGCATACTGACTAAGGATAGTGAGTAGGTACTAGTCTGATTTGAATGAGAATCACTGAAAGATTGTAAAGACAATCCTAAAGTATTTGAGAAATACTAAGGATTAGTCGCTTATCTATGGAGATCCTGACTTGAAACTTATGAAATATACTGATTCTAGTTTTCAGTGTGATCATGATGACACTAAGAGTATGTCAGGTTATGTATTTATCTTGAATGGTGGAGTGGTCTACTAGAAGAGTTTCAAGTAGTATACTGTGGTCGATTCTATGTGCGAGGTAGAGTATGTTGCAGCATCCGATGCTGTGAAGGAAGCTATGTGGCTGTGGAAGTTTATCGATAAGTTGGGAGTGGCACCCTCCTTGGATGGTCCGATTCTGCTTTACTATGATAGCACTGGAGCCATAGCTCAAGTGAAGGAGCTAAAGACACATCAGCACACCAAGCAGATTTTGCATCGCTACCATCTTGCATAAGAGATCGTGGAAAGAGATAATGTCGAGCTTCAGAAGATCGATGAAAAGGAGAATGTGGCCAATCCATTAACTAAAGCCCTCAGAATCAAAGAATTTGACAATTACAAATGAAAGATGGGTATTCATTACTATTCTAAATGGCTTTAGTCTAAGTAGGAATTATTGAAAATTGTATCCTAAAGTCAGTCATTTAGATTGTAGATGGTTGAGCTGATTGCAAAATTATACTTGAATTATAAATGAATAAAATTATTATTCTAGCTTTTCATCATGTTTGTGCATCTTTTTATAATAAACTCTTCTGTGATGAAGTCCTTAGAACTTTTTAGACTCGACAAAAGAGGATTTATCATTTAGTCCTTAAATCTGATCATGACCAAATGATGTGTTGTTACCTAGAATGATAATGTTTATCGAGTGTACGTTATTGCATGCCATATGGGTTGGTTATTCTCTTAACCAATGAGTATGAAGATATTGGTATGGCATGTAGGTAAAATATAGGGGGTACATTTTGCTGAACGTGATCCAACTGCAGAGCTTTCTGCTATCAAGAGTTGCTCATGAAGGATATGGGTATAAGTGTCCCTTAGACCTGAGATCACCATAGTGATTTACAAGCAGCTCACTGTATTTTGGTACTATAATACCTAAATTTTTAATTCAATAATAGAAGATTATTGGGTATAGTCACGTACTTATTTAGTTGGTACGTGTGTCAAGATGGGATTGACCCCTCCAAGTGTTGGAGTAAATGCATCATTGTATTTTAGTTTAGTAAAATCTCAATCGGGATAGTCTATATGATGGACATTGAATTTTGAAATACAATGTAGATGATTTTTTAGGTTTGACAGTTAAATCCTAGGTTATCTTTTGAGCATTTGGCTCAAGAAAATGATTATATGATAATCATATGCCATAGGTTCATGAATGTTGCGATGTGACTATTCGACCTATCCGAACGTTGGGTACCATTACTAGATGGTCACATTGATTGGTACAACAAATTGGTTCTATGCTATCGACTTAGGGTTTGAACCATGGGGTCACACACAATAGAAGTTTCTACCAGATCTGATGGCTAATCAAGGGTCCCAATGGTCTAGGACTCTATGGTCAAGAGTCCCACTGGACTGAGACTCTATGATCGAGAGTCCTATTGGACTGAAACTCTACCTTCGTGGATCCTATTGGATTGGAATTCTGATATTATTAGAGGATTAATTAGCAATTAGATTACTGATTATCTCAATTTATTTGAGTGATGAGGATTTGATCAAATCTAATTGAATTTGATTCAATTAGATTTGACCCGATCAGATCATGAGATGACTTCATGGCTATGGAAGATTTGATCCTGATTTGATCAGAACTTAAATCTAACTAACTTCAAATTTGATTAAAATTTTATTAGGCTGGGTTAAGCCTAATTTGATTAGGTTTAATCTGGTCTAATTGGGTCTAGATAAACTAGTTTAGTTGAAACCAATTTGAATAGGTCAAATTAGATTTAAAATTCAAATTTCTTCTCCCTATGCCATGTTGACTTTGACCCACGCCCTTCTCCATACAAATTTTGAATTTGTGTGATAGTTATCCATGCTAATATATGATGTTGGCACCCTCTCATTCCTCTTTCTGACCTAGTCCAAGTTTTGGATCAGATGAGATTTACTTGAATTTTGAATTCAGATGAATTTGTTACCCCTCTAACTTCTCTCTCTTATCTATTCCCCACACCTCACTTGTTTTTGTCACACTTTTTTATGGCATTTTTCAAAGTGGACGTAGAAGAAGAGTCCTTCTGCTTGTCACCCACCTGATTGGGGTATTGGATATGGATAAGAAATCCACTTGAATTTCGAATTCAAGTGGATTTGTCAAAACCACCTAACCTCCAAACCGTATACTATCTCACGTGCATTTCCCATTGAAATCATGCCAATAAAATGGGATTTTTCATGTGGGTGTGCGTGAGTAAGAAGGGGTTCCTAGAGAAAGAAATCCTGAGAGAGGGTGCTTGTCCTAGGCATGAAAATGTCTAGAGAGAGAGTATAGGAGAGTCCTCCTGCCATGAAAATTTGTTTCATAAAAAAATTCTAAAGAGAGAGGATGTGAGAGCATTTTCGGGTGTTAGGGTTTTTAGGTGTGTGAAACCCTAGGGTTTGGACGTAGGGGATCAGGTGGGAAAATTGAGTGCTGTGAGTGCTTGATCACCACCAAATTTTCCACACGACCTCATCATCCTTCGATTTAGATTTTCTAGTCTCCTTCCATCGGTCCTTTGGTTGTATGCAGAGTATTTGGGGAATAAGAAAACTTTGGTGCATCTCTCCCTTCTCCATGCTTTTTCTTCTCCTTCTTCCTCCCACCTCTCCTTTCCTATCTCTTCTCCCATATCCTCTAATTCCTACCCTAGTATCAATGCCTTTCCCTTGCAGATAAAGAAAACCAGAGCAATCGGATTTCTCCTATGAGCTGCGAACTAGATCTAAAGATGAGGTGATCTTCATCGATGTCGAACCCCCATGGCTCCTTATGGATCCTACTGGATCGGTCTCTTCCTCGATATTGTGCAAAATCCCATGCTAGGTGAGGTTTTTCCTTCGAGAAAGTTCTAACAAATCATTATTGGCTGCATAAGAACCTATATTTTTGTTAAAACTATCTAGAAATTATTAAGAGCAGAGCCCTAATCTAAAAACGAGGTGGTTCCTTAACGACCTCCGATCCAACTAGAATAGAACTTTGATGGTGCATGCTGAGTTTTCTTCCCTGGTATAATTTTAATCTTGATAAAATAACTTCCGCATAATTTTTGTACTTGCTGTAGTTTTTATGTTTGTTTAATTTTGATTGTTTATGGTGATTCTTTGCACTGATCTGAATATAGGATTACATGCATCTTAGTGTTAGATATATGTGCCCTAGAAGCCAGAATTGGCTGACACTTGTAATACACTTCTAGGGGCAAAATTGTAATTTTGACTAATTAATGAAATGGGTTATTTTCTATCACACATGTGTATTTAGTGTCTGTGATACATCCTTTGAGTTAATGGTAATGATAATTCATATTTTCAAGAGTTGAAAATTTAAGACATGAATAATCATTATTAACTCATAAACAGCTCCCGACCATAGGATCATCACAAGGATGGTGATTGATCCGGAAGGTTGGTGTACAATCGCTTCTCTTTAGTAGATGAGTCTTGAGTCTACGGTGTGGAGACACCGGAGCGAGAGTACAGGTACTCGTTAGAGAACGAGGGCACTGAGCGTGACCACCTCGAGTAGTCATTAGGGAAGTCTACCTTCTCGTCAATGACTGACTCGATGCTGCAGTAGTGTGTCTGGTTCTTTGACCTGAGGATGCATCGGCAGTTCACCTTGAGGGTGTTATAGTTTGACTACACCATTACTCGGTCTCCTAGCCATATGGAACCCTGAGGTGTATGTTGGCTATAGACATGTTCATTGTAGGAACTGGATTGCATCAAGATGGAATCTATCTACCTCGGTGGTAGAGGAGCAGCCCTATGATGATCATGAGAATCAAGTCCAGAAGCCCATGGCCATGGCAGAGTGAAATAATAGAAAGAGTTTCTATTTAGATTTTCACATTGGACTCGAATCGAATGATTACATCATATGACAGAGACTAGGGTTTGACGAGTTCACCTTAACCCTAATCTGATCGGGGCTCAAGATAGAAGAACTTAATCACACAGGTAGCTGCACCAAGAGGTTCGCATTCAGCTCTGATGGGTTGCCACCATATACTGCTAGGTGTCACTGGTGGATTTTGGGAGCAATTAGAATGATTTAGATGATCGATCATTCTAGCTGTTCGAATCAGAAGAGTTCTGATCCATCGAAAGGAGTTTCGATGATGTCGATGATAGAGATCATGACATATCCCATTACCATACAGAACTGAACCTAACTGGGTCACACAAACAAGGGTTTGAATCTGGTGATCATCAATTGAACTGATCTAGTTCAATTGATCTGAATGAGATTCAATTAGGTTCAAGGAAATCGTGCTAGCACTCGATTGAACCTAACGTTCTTCTTTTACTATCATAAATAAGTTGTCCTGACTGAGCCAAAGGAGTTTGTGCTCAATCAGAGGCCTTCATATGGTCTGACTGGAGGTTGTCCAAGTCAGAAAAGGTTGTCTTATTTGTAAGACATTACCTGCCATTTTTGGTCACCTGCCATTTCTTGTTCTTTGACTTTGGTCAAAAGTCTACCTTTGACTGGTCAAACGTTGACCATTGACACTTTGACTTTTGACCACATGTCATGCACCTATTGGAGAGCTGGTGGGGGCTTGTCCCCCTGCCAGAACCTGGCAAGGAGAAGGGCGCACGCCAAGGGTGGCGTGTGCCCAAGTTGGAGGCGCCTAGGAGTCCTTGTTGGACAAGGACTCCATCTCCTTTTTGGATTCCAATTAGAGTTCTTACTAAGAACCAACTTTGACTGGTCTTAGGCGCCCTCTAAGGAGGAATCCAGGGGACTCTATTCCCACCAATCAGATTTAGATCTGATTTCACAAAGGGTTGTGATTGGTTGGGAAGAAGAGGAGTTGGATCACAGCTAGTCTATAAATAAGACCCTGCGCCCAACTCTAATCCTAAGATATGATGAGAGTTTCCCATGCCCCAAGGCTGCCTCTCCCCTCCTTCTCCATGCCATAGTCTCTTCTCCCCTTGCTCTCCACGTCCAAAAGGAGTTTTGGACCTTGGTTGGTGCGATTCAGATCAAAGAAAGGCGATCAAAAGCAAGAAGGCTGCGCTGCTGCAAAGGACGACTGCTGATCTTCAAAAGGAGTTTTGAAGATCCTCCAGATCAGATCCAGATCTGATTTTTGGAGGTGTGATAGAGAAGAAGAGGATCTCCAGATCCAACCCGAGTGGATACCGGTAGAGGCCAGGCGCTTGCGTGGCTAGATCCAGAACCTTCCGCTGCAATCAGGATCATCAACAGGGTAATAGGATTACCCAAATCAGGTAAATTAAATTTGATTTAATTTATCTTATTTTATTTTATTTATTAAAATAATAAGAATCAGATCTAAAATATATCAAGATCTGATTAGGATCAAGAGAAAAATTTTTGAAATATATCTCTTGATCTGATCAGATCTGAACGAACCTGGACCGGGAAATCAGGATTTTCCTTCAACTGGTATCAGAGCCATGGTTCTAAAATTGTTTAGATCTAATTTTAAATTTATTTTAATTAGAAAATAAATGATTTTAGATGTCACATGAGATGTGATCAGATCTGAAATCAGAAAAAATTAAAATTAAATGATTTGGATCTAAGATTAGAAGATATGCATGACTAGTTCTAGAATAGAATAGTTCTATAGAATAGTCTTGCATGTTTTTGATTTAATCTGATTAAATCATATTTTAGATCTATTTATTTACTATTTTTTGATATTATAAGTGTTATAATAACATCTAAAAAATAGCAAATAAAAATTATTTAATTTTAAATATCATATGA
The DNA here is from genome assembly GCA_006176705.1 of Cocos nucifera. Taxonomy (NCBI): domain Eukaryota; kingdom Viridiplantae; phylum Streptophyta; class Magnoliopsida; order Arecales; family Arecaceae; genus Cocos; species Cocos nucifera. Next base: position 25,602 of record QRFJ01005888.1, read on the forward strand.
GATATGATTGATGCATGTCTAGACTAGTTGTAGAATAGTTCTACATAATTGTCTAGATTAGAATTTATTTTGATTAGATCAATTTAAATCTAATTTTTTAGATTATTATGAGATAATTTAGATCTGAAAATATGCATGATTTGATACATGAGATGTATGCAAAATATGCCATGATTAGATCTAATTTGTATATGAGATATATGATATAGATCTAATAACTGTTTTGTAGTATTACATGTTCCTGATTAAGGCGTTCCTCTTGGCCGTCCGGTCATAAGAACGAAGAAGGGTTTAAAGGCCCTCTCTTCCCATTCGATGGGGTGTTCTTATGATGTGTAGGGGTGCTGCGTGTTCGTCCTTAATCAGAAACCCAAAACTTACTTTCTGCAAAACCCTAGATCCTGAAACCCTAGGATTTATTGTGCATATTTTGTTTATGAACCCTACTTAATTAAGAATTAAGTTTATGGAATATTAATTAGGTCTAAAATTGAGAATTTCAGATCTAAGACATATTCATAATACTGGGTTCGGGCTTGGGTAGCTCAATTAGGTCTAAGCGGTTGATCAAACCGAATCAAGAGTTGGTTAGATGGGATCAACAATGCTTAAATTGACCAGCCTAATAGGATTAAGTCTGGGTCAAGATCGAGTCACGATCAAGCAAGACCTAATTAGGCTCAGAGGTTAGAGTCTGGATTGTAGGCTAACCCAATTGGTTCTGGACTCAACAATTTGGTGTCTAAGGTAAGTTTGGCACAGACGACCGACTGGTTTTTAATTGGAAGCTACTCGACCTGAATGCATTCTTGTGCGAGTTAATGGCATATTCCTTCCACCGGTCTCACTTACCTGGCCATATCTGTTGACACAGTTCTGATCTGAGGTGGTCAATAATCCGAGCTAACCCATGCCACTAGGTTAGTCATAATTGTTATGACTAAGCCAAGTCTAGTTTAATGAGACCTGAATCAATTCTCCCTAAGAAAAGATTAAGTCCTGAGGTCTTCCACCATTGTAGATGTGCGGGCCCTTCCCGGGGTTGATTGTTCTCGGCTGGATACAGTGGCTCAGTTGCACCGGGAAGACGCAACCATGTCTATTAGGCATTGGATGCTATGGGCTGGAGGATGAGTTGGGCTCAATATTCCGGATACGGTGAGAGACTCAATTAGGAACCCAGTCTATGCAAATGGTGGGTCTGACTTAACTAAGGAGTGGATCAATATTCTGGATACGGTGAGATTCATGAATTAGAGACCAAGTTTGGGTGCACCATGATTAGAGAATCATTGAACAAGAGTTGTTCACTCATTGGCTAACCCATCACCAATAACTGTTAGGTGAGGTGATGAGTCAGTTGGTGAGACCGCACCACCCACTAGAAATCATTCAATCGTGGAGATTTTCGCATCTCTACAGAGGGAGTGTAGGGATCCGAGAAAATAGTGGGAGCTAATTTGTTTAAAAATAAAATCCCTAAACAAATTGGTCAAGTCAAAATTACAGTATCTAACTAGAATCTTTGACTCTCTACAGAAAAATGTCTGCGTCCAACCCACTGGCACGTATCCTAGACACACATAGACTGACTGGACCCAATTATAAAGATTGGCTCAGGAACTACAAAATTATTTTGGGTTCAGAGAAGTTAACACATGTTTTGGACCAGGACCCTCCCACCTTACCAGCTCGTCCATCCACTGAACAGAGAGCATCTCTGGAAAAATGGATTGACGAAGATAATAAGGCCAGATACTACATGTTGGGCTCGATGTCTGATGAGCTCCAGCGCCAACATGAAGATATCGGGACTGCTCGCCAAATGTTGGCTCACCTGCAGGAGATGTTTGGTGAACAGAGTCGCGCAGCCAAATATCAAGTCACGAAATGACTTTTTAAGGCTAAGATGCGTGATGGGCAGTCAGTCCAAGATCACTGTCTGACAATGATCAAGGACATGGAAGAGCTTGAGAAGCTCGGTGTGAAGTTGGACTTGGATTTGCAGAACGATATTATTCTGCAATCCTTGACTGATGCATATGGGCAATTCATCATGAATTACCACATGCATAAACTTCAAAATTCCTTGGCCGAGTTAATGAATATGCTGGTTACCGCTGAGCTTTCTATGAAAGGTTCTAAAGGCTCAGTTCTTGCTATGGAACGGACTTCTTCCAAAAGAAAGTCTTATGGAAAGAAAAAGAAGTCTGTGAAAAAGCAAAAGGTGGAAGGATCAAAGAAGAAGAAGGCAGAACCGAAGAAGAAGGTCGATGGCAAAGGAAAGTGTTTCCATTGCAACAGCGACGGCCATTGGAAGCGGAACTGCCCTACTTACCTGGCCACCCTGAAGAACAAGAAGGAAGGTCCTTCTGGAGGTATGCTCGTTATTGAGTCTAACCTTACGGTTTCTTCTGCATCCAGTTGGGTGCTTGACTCTGGTTCTAGTGCTCATCTGTGCACTTCTATGCAGGGTCTTGAGGATAGCAGGAGGCTGAGGGATGGAGACATGATCCTACGTGTCGGTAATGGAGCAAGAGTTGCTGCAGTAGCCGTGGGAACATACCCTCTTGCGATTACCATCTGGTTTAGACTTAGTTTTAAAAGACTGTTATTATGTGCCTGCAGCTAGCAGGAATTTGATTTCTGTTTCATGCTTAGCACAAGAAGGTTATGTGATCACCTTCTTTAAGGACCATTGTAACATTCTTTATGAAAGAAATAAAATTGCAAATGGTTTCCTTATTAATGGTCTTTATCAGCTACATATTGATGTACCTGTTCTAACTATCGAGCAAAACGTGAATGCCAAACGACCTAGGGATAGTCCAAACGACAGATATCTATGGCACCTGAGATTAGGTCATATAGCAGAAGATAGGATTAACAAATTGGAGAAAAATGGGCTATTGAGTCCATTGACTTTTGAGTCATATCCAACTTGTGAATCTTGTCTTCAAGGCAAAATGACTAAACTCCCTTTTGTTGGACATGGGGAGAGGGCCACAGATCTCCTTGCCCTAGTACATACTGATGTGTGCGGCCCATTTCGATGTGCCGGCTAGAGGCAATTTTGTCTACTTCATTACCTTTACCGATGATCTGTCTAGGTATGGGTATGTGTATCTTATGAGACACAAGTCTGAAGCCTTTTGAAAAGTTCAAAGAATTCAGACATGAAGTAGAAAAACAAACTGGAAAACCCATTAAGGTTCTTCGATCAGATCGAGGAGGTGAATACCTTAGCCGGGAAATTCCTAGACTATCTTAAGGAAAATGGCATAGTCTCTCAATGGACTCCACCAGGAACACCTCAACTCAACGGGGTTTCAGAATGGAGAAATCGGACTCTATTGGATATGGTTCGATCCATGATGAGCTTCACAGACCTCCCTGATTTTCTTTGGGGACATTCATTATTAACTTCAATCTATTTACTGAATAGGGTTCCCTCTAAAACCGTTCCTACCACACCGTATGAGATATGGCACGGTAAGAAACCAAGTCTGAGTCATCTCAGAATTTGGGGTTGTCCGGCTTCATGTCAAAAGACAACAAGCGGACAAGTTAGAATTAGGTCCTTTAGAGCTCGATTCATAGGATATCCTAAAGAGTCATTAGGATACTATTTCTACATTCCAGAAGACCACAATGTGATTGTGAGTCGACATGCCATATTTCTTGAAAAATAGTTTATTCAAGATAGTGGCATTGGAAAGCAGATTAAGCTTGATGAGAAAGTCTCACAAGCAGAACGAGCTAAGGACCAAGTGGAACCAAATCAGGTTGAGCCAATAAGAACACTACCTCCTCCACCTCGTAGATCGGAAAGAGTTTTCCCCATCCCCCTGAAAGATACTTAGGTATTATTTCAGAGGATGTAGAGGAAATGTTCCTCATAGGTAATGGTGCTCATGGTGATGATCCCAAAACCTACAACGAGGCGATATCAGATATCGACTCCGAGAAATGGCTTGAGGCAATGAAGTCAGAGATCGACTCGATGCACTCAAACCAAGTCTGGACCTTGGTAGATCCACCAGAAGGTATAGTACCTATTGGGTGTAAATGGATCTTCAAGAGAAAGATTGGTGCAGATGGGAATGTGGAGACATTCAAGGCTAGACTGGTGGCAAAAGGTTATAGTCAACGCGAAGGCATTGACTATCAGGATACCTTTTCCCCGGTAGCTATGCTAAAATCCATCCGCACATTGCTTGCTGTTGCAGCCTATTTCGATTATGAAATATGGCAAATGGACGTGAAAACGGCATTCCTAAATGGATATCTTGAGGAAGATATCTATATGGAACAGCCGCTAGGTTTCACATCCAGTGATACTGATCACAAGGTTTGCAAGCTGCAAAGGTCCATATATGGACTTAAGCAAGCATCTCGGAGCTGGAACACTCGTTTCAATGATGTGATCAAAAAGTTTGGTTTCATCAAAAATGAAGAGGAACCATGTGTTTTCAAAAGGGTCAGTGGGAGCGCTGTTGTCTTCCTCGTATTGTACGTGGATGACATCCTCCTTATTGGGAATGATATTCCCATGTTGACATCAGTCAAGATGTGGTTGTCCTAAGGAATTCTCCATGAAAGACCTAGGTGAAGCATCCTTTATTCTAGGAATTAAGGTCTATAGGGATAGACCGAATAGGATGCTAGGACTTTCACAGAAAGATGTACATAGAGGAAGTACTAAAGAGGTTTAGTATGGAAAACTCTAAGAGGGGATTAATACCCTTCAGACATGGTATTCATCTTTCCAAGAAGATGTGCCCCAGCACACCTGAGGAAATAGAACGCATGAGCAAGATCCCTTATGCTTCTGCAATAGGGAGCCTCATGTATGCCATGCTATGTACACGACCTGATATAGCCCATGCTGTGAGTGTCACAAGCAGATATCAGTCAAATCCAGGTGAAGAACACTGGACTTCTGTGAAATGTATCCTTAAGTACTTGAGAAGAACTAAGGATATGATGTTGGTCTTTGGTAACGGAGAACTCCTGGTCCAGGGATACACAGACTCGGACTTCATGTCCGATATAGATGATCGAAAGTCGACATCTGGCAGACTGTTTATGATGGAAGAGTTCCTAGCAAACGGTGATACCATCTCATCCGCGATTATCTTGAGAAAGGTTACGTTGAGGTCAAGAGAGTCAACTCCACAGATAATGTGGCAGACCCACTTACAAAGCCGTTGGGCCAGCAGAAGATCGAAGCCCACCTTGAGAAGATGGGACTTAGACTTGTAGCCAATTGGCTTTAGGACAAGTGGGAGATTGTTAGATATATGTGCCCTAGAAGCCAGAATTGGCTGACACTTGTAATACACTTCTAGGGGCAAAATTGTAATTTTGACTATAATTAATGAAATGGGTTATTTTCTATCACACATGTGTATTTAGTGTCTGTGATACATCCTTTGAGTTAATGGTAATGATAATTCATATTTTCAAGAGTTGAAAATTTAAGACATGAATAATCATTATTAACTCATAAACAGCTCCCGACCATAGGATCATCACGAGGATGGTGATTGATCCGGAAGGTTGGTGTACGATCGCTTCTCTTTAGTAGATGAGTCTTGAGTCTACGGTGTGGAGACACCGGAGCGAGAGTACAGGTACTCGTTAGAGAACGAGGGCACTGAGCGTGACCACCTCGAGTAGTCATTAGGAAGTCTACCTTCTCGTCAATGACTGACTCGATGCTGCAGTAGTGTGTCTGGTTCTTTGACCTGAGATGCATCGGCAGTTCACCTTGAGGGTGTTATAGTTTGACTACACCATTACTCGGTCTCCTAGCCATATGGAACCCTGAGGTGTATGTTGGCTATAGCATGTTCATTGTAGGAACTGGATTGCATCAAGATGGGATCTATCTACCTCGGTGGTAGAGGAGTAGCCCTATGATAATCATGAGAATCAAGTCCTGAAGCCCATGGCCATGGCAGAGTGAAATAATAGAAAGAGTTTCTATTTAGATTTTCACATTGGACTCGAATCGAATGATTACATCATATGACAGAGACTAGGGTTTGACGAGTTCACCTTAACCCTAATCTGATCGGGGCTCAAGATAGAAGAACTTAATCACACAGGTAGCTGCACCAAGAGGTTCGCATTCAGCTCTGATGGGTTGCCACCATATACTGCTAGGTGTCACTGGTGGATTTTGGGAGCAATTAGAATGATTTAGATGATCGATCATTCTAGCTGTTCGAATCAGAAGAGTTCTGATCCATCGAAAGGAGTTTCGATGATGTCGATGATAGAGATCATGACATATCCCATTACCATACAGAACTGAACCTAACTGGGTCACACAAACAAGGGTTTGAATCTGGTGATCATCAATTGAACTGATCTAGTTCAATTGATCTGAATGAGATTCAATTAGGTTCAAGGAAATCGTGCTAGCACTCGATTGAACCTAACGTTCTTCTTTTACTATCATAAATAAGTTGTCCTGACTGAGCCAAAGGAGTTTGTGCTCAATCAGAGGCCTTCATATGGTCTGACTGGAGGTTGTCCAAGTCAGAATAGGTTGTCTTATTTGTAAGACATTACCTGCCATTTTTGGTCACCTGCCATTTCTTGTTCTTTGACTTTGGTCAAAAGTCTACCTTTGACTGGTCAAACGTTGACCATTGACCCTTTGACTTTTGACCACATGTCATGCACCTATTGGAGAGCTGGTGGGGGCCTGTCCCCCTGCCAGAACCTGGCAAGGAGAAGGGCGCACGCCAAGGGTGGCGTGAGCCCAAGTAGGAGGCGCCTAGGAGTCCTTGTTGGACAAGGACTCCACCTCCCTTTTGGATTCCAATCAGAGTTCTACTAAGAATCCAGTTTGACTGGTCTTAGGCGCCCTCTAAGGAGGAATCCAGGGGATCTCTATTCCAACCAATCAGATTTAGATCTGATTTCACAAAGGGTTGTGATTGGTTGAGAGGAAGAGGAGTTGGATCACAAGAGGTCTATAAATAAGACCCTGCGCCCAACCCTAATTCTAATAATGAGATTTCCCATGCTCCAAGGCTGCCTCTCCCCTCCTTCTCCACGCCATAGTCTCTTCTCCCCTTGCTCTCCACGTCCAAAAGTGTTTTGGATTTAGTTTGGTGCGATTCAGATCAAGGAAAGGCGATCAAAAGCAAGAAGGCTGCGCTGCTGCAAAAGGACGACTGCAGATCTTCAAAAGAGTTTTGAAGATCCTCCAGATCAGATCCAGATCTGATTTTTGGAGGTGTGATAGAGAAGAAGAGGATCTCCAGATCCAACCCGAGTGGATACCGGTAGAGGCCAGGCGCTTGCGTGGCTAAGATCCAGAACCTTCCGCTGCAATCAGGATCATCTACAGGATAATAGGATTACCCAAATCAGGTAAATTGAATTTGATTTAATTTATCTTCTTTTATTTTATTTATTAAAATAATAAGAATCAGATCTGAAATATATCAAGATCTAATTAAGATCAAGAGAAAATTTTTGAAATATATCTCTTGATCTAATCAGATCTGGACGAACCTGGACCGAGAAATCAGGATTTCCCTTCAGATCTAGGATTTATTACTCATCCCGCATCATAACCTATCTAGATATCGGTATGTCTATCTTTTGAAGAGTAAATCCGATTCATTTGAAATGTTCAAATGATATCGAAATGAGATAGAAAAATAACTTGAGAAGAGTATTAAAATTCTTCGGTCAGACCGAGGAGTTGAATACCTTTTCAATGAGCTTTTCACATATCTAGGAGAGGATAGAATTCTTTCATAATGGACCCCTCCTAGAACCCTATAGCATAATGGTGTGTCCAAACGAAGGAATCGAACCTTGTTGGACATGGTTTGATCCATGATGGGGTTTGCAAGTCTGCCTATTTCTTTCTAGGGGTATGCATTCGAGATTGCTTGTTTTATTTTGAACAATGTTCCAAGCAAGTCTATTGCAAACACTTCATATGAGATATGAACTGGGTGTAGGCTGACACTCTCTCACCTTAGAGTTTGGGGATGTTCAGCTTATGTCAGATATTTGCAGCCAGAAAAACTTGGACCATGGTCCGATAAGTGCTTGATCTTAGTGTATCCCAAGAAAACTAGGGATTATTACTTATACCTTACTGAAGAATAAAAGATGTTCATCAGCAATAGGACAGTTTTTTTAAAAAAATATTTTTTATAGAAGAAACTATTGCCTCTAATGTTGAACTTAGTGAAGTTCGACAAGTGGATGAACCGACACATTCTAGTGAACCTATAGAACTGGATTTATTAAGATTAAACCCAGAGCCCATTGAAGAGGCACCTTTAAGGAGATCCGGTAAGTACCACATCAACCAGAAAGATTCTATGGTTTCTTAGTCCAGAATGGTAATTGATAAGTACTTGATATATTATAATAAAAAGCACTAAATGTTGTTGCATTGTATGTTTATTTGTTGAATTTGATGCTTCTTAATCTCTTTTACAGGTAATTAGGAGATTGGGTTCATACAAGCTAATCCAGACTCAAATTGGCTCAATCAAGCAAAAATCAGATATCTAATGGGCTAAGAGTAAATAACTCAAGGGGTTAAGTCACCATCAATGGCTAGGAAGCAATTCATTGAAGATCCAAGGGCCAAGAAAAAAGATAGTTGCTTTAAGGTTTTGGATCGAAAATAATTGATCAAAGGGCTAGAAATTGAGGCATGTATCTATGAAGCTCTAACTCAAAGTGGAGCCTAATCCAAAGATCCCACATGATCCATCCCAAATTGATTTAGCATGGATCACAGAGTCGAAAGAAAGGAGGAAATGTCAAAGAGAGAAATAAATTACATGCTATTCTCTTTTTACCTTATTTTTTATGCCCCAATTAGAAGTCCACACCAAATCAAAGATTTCTCATGCATACTTCATCTCATCCATCCATTCCTATCATATCTTTAGTCCCATATTGCTTAACTAATAAATCCTCCTACCTCCTAGCATCTACAAAAAGCTCCTAAGATTTCAACCAAAATGATTCTTCCATCCATCTCCATCTAGTCCTAGCCTTCGCACCTCCTCTCTCTCTCCACTTAAGTCTCCACTTTTCTTTCTTCTTCTTCGTCCATAAAACTCTCTTCTTCTTTTCTTCCTACGGGTTAGAAGCAAGAAGATGGTAATGGCTAACGTCATCCCTTCCATGCGTGGCTAGGCTCCATCATCTTAGGAGGGAAGATGAATCTTATAAATAGATGGTTTGATGTTCATTTATTTTATGTATCTCTTTTCTTATATTAATAAAATTTCTAATTTATTTAGAAATTAAAAGTGTACTATTTTTTTTGCTTCATTTATAAGATCTAGATTTTGAACAATCTATGCTATAAAAGATGCATCATGATTTGAGGATACAATGCATGCTCAGACAAGAGATAGATTGTATTAAAAAGAATAGATCCTCTTTATTTTACTTGTGAGATTTAGTTAGATAGCTTATGCTCTAAGAGACTGATCGTGATCTAAAGATATGGTCCATGCTCAGAAAGAAGATAAGCTATACTAACCAAAATCATAAGTAGCGGTGCTGTAGTAGAAAATAGATATGACATCTATTTTATAAGGAGATTCGATCTCCTGAGGCTTTTCTTCTATATTGGACTCATTAAGTTTTTTTTAAATATTATTTTATCAATCAGATTCATTCTCTAATTCTTAAAAATAATCAAGTCTTATTTTAATTTTCTAAACAACTGCCTTAGATCCCTGAGGACTCGACCCGATTCACCCTATTCTACGGAGTAGTAATCGGTTAACTTTTATTTTTGATCGCTCTCACGATAACAGCATATGAAATTTTGATGTTGTTGCCGAGGATCTTGGCATGATTGATTCAAAAAATATATATATATATACTTGTTACTATATTTTGTGATCTCTTGCCTTCTTAATTCTAATATTTACTTCTTATTATTGTAGGTCTAAAAAAAGAATAAAGAAGAGAATATATTATACTGCTTTTTAGGTCTTTATTTATTTATGTATTTTTTCTTTCTACTTTAGATTGCTTTACTGTCTTTCTAGTAAAATAATTTTCTGCCTTTTGTATAGAGTTAATTTTCTACCTATTTTAGACCTTCCTCTTATTTACTTTCTTTTTAATAGATTCGCTAAATATGAAAATATATTTTTTTATCTTTTAATTTATTACTCTTAAAGTAGATTTGAGTCCTTGCTTTACTTGTAGATTACCTAGTTTCCTTTTAATCTTTGCATAATTTACTTCTTATTTAGTTAGATTTTATAAATCTCTTCACACCTACTTAACTTAATTTAAAACCTACCTCTTAGTCTTTCTTACTTAAAGATAATGTAATATTAAAAGAAAACCATAAAATACTTAACTAAAATAGAAAAACTAATTAAACTTTAAAAGATTCTTACTTGTATTGGACATCCTCTTGTTTTCATCTCATTTCCATAATTAACCTTAAGGGCATTAACCCATTAATCAGATAAGATGGGGATTTGATCACCCTTCGCCCAAAAACCACATCCATCATTCTACATTAACCCAAGCCTTAATTTTAAAATTAATTAGACGTTAGTCCTAGGAATTTTGAGCTCAATAGGATAAGAAAGCTCTAGAGTTGGACCAGATTTGGATTGATTAATTGCTTGGTGTCTAAGGCAAGTGGTTTAAGAATGTGGTTTTCAATTGGTTTAGTTATCTGACCTAGCCAACTTAGTTTGTGTCTAAGAAAAGAAACAAGCAGAAAACCTCCAACATCTTACACTTACCTGGCCGAGTCAGTTAGTTAGTTTTAGACTTGAAGTACTCAAAGACGGTCTTGGAAGTTAGGAGTTGCCTAGATCTAGGTTAATCATAGGGTAGAGAGTCCTTGCTTGTCTAACTTGATTGCAATTAATATCCAAACATTAACTAATTTTTTTTTTCCACTCTTCGCATTCATTTCTAGATTTAGGACTCCTTAGGACCCATCTCTAGAACTCTTTTCTTATCTATCTCTCCTTCTTTTTCTCTCTTATTCTCTAAAAAATAATAATAATAAATAAATAAATAAAATTTTGTAAAATTATAACTTGGAAAAGAAAATCTGATCGACTTGTGAGAATTGAATCAAACCCCATTTCAAGTCAAAGAATTGTTGAGACCATCATGGGTGAACCCAACCAAGAACCCAAATTTCTTAAAGACCTATGCTATCCTATGGGCTCTGCCCAACCATCCTGTATAAGACTTCCTGAGATTATGGTTGATAATTTTAAAATTAAACCTCAAATAATAAATATGCTCTACAAATTCACCAAAATTGAGGATGCCTATATTTTTATTAGAGAATTTGAGGAGGTTTGTGAAACCATGAGAATACACCAAATGTCACAAGATGCCATAAAACTTAGGCTGATCAATTTTATGCTTAAGGATAATGCAAAAATATGTTTATACAGCCTACCCAACCAATCAATCACAACATGGGAAGGCTTCGTAATGATGTTCTTAAGAAAATTTTTTTTCCATCACAAGATAGCCAAGTTTAGGAACGAGATTAACCAGTTCTACCAACTAGAGGGAGAGTCTTTCTGGAAGTGCCTAGACCAATTTAAAAACCTCCTATGTCAATGTCCGCATCATGGTATAGAGATTTGGAGGTTGTGCCAAATTGTCTATGAAGGTCTAGACCCAAATTTCAGAACAATGTTGGAATCAATGTGCCAAGAACAATTCATATATAAGGAACCCGACGAGGCCTAGCAATTTTTGGAAGATCTTACAGAAAAGAGTCTACAATGGGAGTCGACTAGGAAAACCAAAAAAACCACACCAGCAAGAGGTGGGATGCACCAAGTCCAAACATCCCTAGCTACGGAGGCCAGAATTGCGACCTTGACCCATAGGATTGAAACCTTAGAACTTCAAAGACACCCCCAAGCAAACCAAATATCCACACGCATGTGCAATGGATGCAGTGCACCAGACCGCATTTTGGAAGAATGTCCTTCACTTGAAAACATAGTCAATGATGGGCTTGCACAAGTAAATGCAACCTATCAAAGACCTATAAATGATCCTTATGCACCAACGTATAACCCAGGATGGAGAAACCATCCAAATTTTTTATGGTCACAAGGTTCCAATTTAGGTAGTCATGTCCGAAACTAGCCTTATCTAAGGACTAACCAAGCACCAGCTAACCCACCAGGATTTGGTCAAGAGAAAATGTTGAACACTTTAGAAAAGGGGTTGAAAGTCTTGCTTAAATCAACTTTTGAAACCACATCTATACTAAACAATTTTATGCAAACCATGGGCCAATTATTAAATGCAAATACCCAGGCAATTGCCCATCTAGAAATGCGGCTAGGTTAGTTAGCCACCATAGTTAGTGAAAGAGAAAAGGGTAGATTACCAAGTCAACCCAAGGCTAACCCCATGAACTAGAACAATCAACTACCCCAACCAGGACCCCAGATCAACCAATTGAATGCCATTCACACTTTAAGATCTGTAAAATAAATAGATAACCATATGAACACACCCAAAATAGAAGAAGAGATAGAAGACCCACTATCTGAACCACTGTTTGACTAGGGCCAACATGAAAAATCAAAGGCATCAGAATCTGATGCAACACCAAATTCAACAGCAGAGCCCTTACCAAAAGTTAATGGACCAACTACTAAGGTTGTAGCATCCTTCCCTAATAGACTTAGGCCTAACCGAAAGTCAACCCAATTAGATAAGATCTTGGAGGTCTTCAAGAAAGTTAAGGTGAACATTTTCTTACTAGACATGATCCAACAAGTCCCTGCTTATGCTAAATTCCTTAAGGATCTGTGTACCAAGAAAAAGACCACCAATGTACCTAAGAGATCCTTTCTAGCAGCTAGTGTGAGTTCATACTTGTCAAACCACATACTAGTAAAGTACAAAGACCCAGGGTCCCCCATCATCTCATGCATTATGGGAGAAATCTTAATCGATAAGGCTCTATTAGATTTAGGGGCAAGTGTTAACATATTGCCATATTCTGTATATGAGCAATTAGTGTTAGGGAAACTCAAGCTAATGGAGATGACCCTACAACTAGCAGATCAATCCTTAAAAGTTTCAAGGGGAATAGTTGAGGATGTGCTAATCAAAATCAGTGACTTCATTTGTCCAATGGATTTTGTAATTTTAGAGACTGAACCTATATCAAATCTGAAGTATCAAATCTCGATCATTCTTGGCAGACCATTTCTTGCCACAACTAATGCTCAAATCAACTACCGAAATGGATTAATGAAACCTTAGCAACATGTCAATAGATTTGAACATCTTCCATCTGACTACAACAAATGATCTGAATTGGATTCGAGATAATGCATATGACCCCATTGACCTCAGTGATGAAGAGTTCGACTTTCAACTTTTGATGGACCAAGAATTTGAAGAGGTCGATGAAGCCGCTACAATTAGCAAGCATAGGATGGAATCAAGATGGGAGCCCCCAGTGGAACCACTTGATTTAATAGTCGAACCACTACACAAACCATCGACTGATGAAGCACCAAAGTTAGAGCTAAAATCACTCTCGAAGCACGTCAAATATGCCTACCTAGGTCTATCAAAAACCCTGCCAGTAATCATTTCAGCAGACCTAGACCCCATGCAAGAAGAAGAATTATTGATTGTCCTTAAAAAAAATCAAGAAGCAATAGGTTGGACCATGGCTGATATGAAGGGGATTAGTCCTTCAATCATTCAACATCAAATTTACCTAGGGGATGATGCCAAGTCAACTAGATGAAGGAAAATCCTGATTTTCTAGATCAGGTTCGTTCAGATCTGATTGGATCAAGAGACATATTTCAAAATTTTTTCTCTTTGATCCATAATCAGATTTGGAATGTTTCAAATCTGATTCTTATTATTCTAATAATTAAAATAAAATTTAGATAAATTAAATCAATTTTAATTTACCTTCATGTAGGATAATCCTATTACCCGTTGATGATCCCATAAGCAGCGGAAGGTTCTGGATCTAGCCATGCAAGTGCCAAGCCTCTATCAGTCTCCACTCAGGTTGGATCTAAAGATCCTCTTATTCTCTATCACGTCTCCAAAAATTAGATCTGAATTTTGATTTGGAGGATCTTCGAAACAACTTTCGAAGATCAGCAGTTGTCCTTTGCAGCAGCGCAGCCTTCTAGCTTTCTGTTGCCTTTATCTCATCTGGAGGATTGCACCAACATGGATCCCAAACCACTTTAGGCATGGAGAGGAGAGGGAGAAGATGGACTTGGCATGGAGGAGGAGGAGAGAGGCAGCCTTGGGGCGTGGGAATTTTTAGATGCTCTTTGAGTTGGGCGCAGGGTCTTATTTATAGACTATGCGTGATCCAACTCCTCTTCTTCCCAACCAATCACAACTATTTGTGAAATCAGATCTAAATCTGATTGGTGAGAATAGAGTCCCTTGGATTCATCCTTAAATGGCGCCTCAAACTTGGGCACACGCCAAGGGTGGCATGCACCCTCCTCCTTGCCAGGTTCTGGTAGGGGGACAAGCCCCCACCAGCTCTCCAATAGGTGCGTGATACATGGATAGAAGTCAAAGTATCACTGGTCAACATTTGACCAGTCAAGGGTCAACTTTTGATCAAAGTCAAAGGATGAGAAACGACAGGTGACCAAAAATGGTAGGTATTGTCTTACAAAATAAGACAACCCTTTTCTAACCTGAACAGGCTCCAGTCAGACCAAGTGAAGGCCTCTGATCGAACACAAACTCCTTTGGCTCAGTCAAGACAACTATTAATGATAGTAAAAGAAGAACGTTAGGTTCAATCAAGTGCTAGCACGATTTTCTTGAACCTAATTGAATCACATTCAGATCAATTGAACTGGATTAGTTCAATTGATGATCACTAGATTCAAACCCTTATTTGTGTGATCAAGTTAGGTTCAGTTCTGTATGGTAATGGGATATGTCATGATCTCTATCATCGACATCATCGAAATCCCTTTCGATGGATCAGAACTCTTCTAATTCGAACAGCTAGAATGATCGATCATCTAAATCATTCTAATTGCTCCCAAAATCCACCAGTGACGCCTAGTAGTATATGGTGGCAACCCATTAGAGCTGAATGCGAACCTCTTGGTGCAGCCACCTGTGTGATTAAGTTCTTCTTTCTTGAGCCCCAATCAGAATAGGGTTAAGGTGAACTCGTCAAACCCTAGTTTCTATCATATGATGTAATCATTCGATTCAAGTCCGATGTGAAAACCTAAATAGAAACTCTTTCTATTATTTCACTCTGCCATGACCATGAGCTTCTAGACTTGATTCTCATGATCATCATAGGGCTGCTCCTCTACCACCGAGGTAGATAGATTCCATCTTGATGCAATCCAGTTCCCACAATGAACATGCTATAACCAACATACAGCTCAGGGTTCCATATGGCTAGGAGACCAAGTTGTGGTGTAGTCAAACTATAACACCATGAAGGTAAACTATCGATGCACCTCAGGTCAAAGAACCAGACATACCACTGCAGTATCGAGTCAGTCATTGACGAGAAGGTAGACTTCCTAATGACTACTCGAGGTGGTCACACTCAGTGCGCTCGTTCTCTAACGAGTACCTGTACTCTCGCTCTAATGTCTCGACACCATAGACTCAAGACTCATCTATTAAAGAGAAGCAATTGTACACCAACCTTAAGGATCGATCACCATCCTTGTGATGATCCTATGGTCGGGAGCATTTTATGAGTTAATAATGATTATTTATGTCTTAAATTTTCAACTCTTAAAAATATGAATTATCATTACCATTAACTCAAAGGATGTATGACAGACACTAAATACACATATGTGATAGAAAATAATCCATTTTATTGATTTTAGTCAAAATTATAATTTTGCCCCTAGAAGTTGTATTT
>QRFJ01005889.1:0-64360 GCA_006176705.1 Cocos nucifera
AACCTTGAACCATATCCAATAGGAGTCGATTTCTCCATTTCTGAACCCCGTTGAGTTGAGGTGTCCTAGTGGAGTCCAATTGGAGGAGTTGCCATTTTTCTTTAGATAGTCTTAGGAATTTTCCGACTAAGGTATTCACCTCCTCGATCTGATCGAGAATCTTAATGAATTTTTTCAGTTTGTTTTTTAACTTCATGTCTCTGAAATTCTTTGAACTTTTCAAAAGGCTTCAACTTGTGTCTCATAGATACACATACCACATACCTAGATAGATCATCGGTGAAGATAATGAAGTAAGACAAAATTGGCCTCTAGCCGGCACATTCAAATGGGCCACACACATTGGTATGTACTAGGGCAAGGCAGGTCCTATGGCCCTCCCCATGTCCAACAAAAACGCAGAGTTTGGTCATTTTGCCCTGAAGACAAGATCACAAGTTGGATATGACTCGAAAGTCAATGGGACTCAATTTAGGCCCGATTTTTCTCAATTTGTTTGATCCTATCTTCTTGCTATATGACTAATCTCAGGTGCATAAGATATCTATTTTGTCGTTTGGACATTCCTAGTCGTTTGGCATTCACGTTTGCTGTCGACAGTAGAATAGATATATCAATATGTAGCTTGATAAAGACCATTATAAGGAAACCATTTTGCAATTTTTATTTAACTTTCATAAGAATGTTACAATGGTCACTTAAAGAAGTTAATCACATGTAGCCTTCTTTGCTAAGCATGAAACGAAATCAAATTTTTCCTGCTAGCCTGCGATGCACATAATAACAGTCTTTCAAAAACTAAATCTAAAAACCAGATGATAATCGAAGAGGGTATGTTCCCACGGGCTTACTGACAGCAACTCTTGCTCCATTACCGATGCACAGGATCATGTCTTCCATCCCTCAACCTCCTGTTATTCCTTCAATGACTTGCATGAAAGTGCACAGATGCAGCACTAGAACCAAAGTTCAAGCACCCAACTGGGATGGCAGAGAGGAAATCATAAGGTTTGAACTCAAATAACGGAGCATACCTCCAGAAGGATCTTCTTCATTGTTCTTCAGACGGTGGCTAGGGTAAGTAAACCAATTTCCGCTTCCAATGGTCGCTCTATTGTAATGAAAACAGTTTCCTTTGACATCGGCCTTTCTTCGATTCTGCCTATCTTCTTCTTTGTTCTTTCCCACCTTCTGCTTTTTCGCAGACTTCTTTTTCTTTCCATAAGACTTTCTTTTGAAGAAGTTCCGTTCCATTAGCAAGAATATGAGCCTTTAGAACCTTTCATAGAAAGCTCAGGCGGTGACCAGCATATTCATTAATTCGGCCAAGGAATTTGAAGTTTATGCAATGTTGGTAATTCATATTGAATTGTTCCATATTGCATCATGTTAAAGATTGCCAGAACTAATATCATTTGTAGGTTCCAAGGTCTAACTTCACACCGACTTCTCAAGCTACTTCCATGTTCCTTGATCATTGTCAGACAGTAGATCATGGATTGATGTGGCCATCAGTGCATCTTAGCCTTAAAAGTCATTTGACGTGGATTGATATTGGTGAGTGCACTCTGTCACCAAACATCTTGCTTGCAGCTGAGCCAACATTTGGCAAGCAGTTCTTGATATCCTACATGTTGGCACTGGAGCTTATCAGACATCGAGCTCAACATGTAATATTTGGCCTTATTATCTGTCGCTCTTATCCATTTTCTAGAGACGCTCTCAATTCAATAGATGGACGGGCTTGGTAAGGTGGAGGGTTCTGGTCCAGTACATGGCGTTAACTCTCGGAACCCAAAACTATTTTGTAGTTCTTGAGCCAATCTTTATAATTGGGTCCAATCAGATCTATGTGTTGTTCAGGATACGAACCAATGGGTTGGACGCAGACATTTTCCAATATAAGAGAGTCAAAGATTCTAGTTAGATATTGTAATATTATTGACTATGACCAATTTGTTTAAGGATTTTATTATTTAAACAAAATTAGCTCCCACTATTTCTCGGATCCCTACACTTCCTCTGTAGAGATGCGAAAATCTCCATGATAGATGCATTTCTAGTGGGTTGGTGCGGTCTCACCAACTGACTTATCACCTCACCTAATAGTTATTGGTGATGGGTTAGCCAATGATGTGAACAAATCTTGATTCAATGATTCTCTAATCATGGCTTGCACCCAAAACTTGCGTCTCTAAATTCATGATCTCAACGTATTCCGAATATTGATCTACTCCTTAGTTAAGTCGAGACTCACCATTTTGCAGCAGACTGGATCCTAATTGAGTCTTCTCATCGTATCTGGAATATTAGCCCAACTCATTCCTCCAGCCAAGCATCCAATGCCTAATAAGACATGGGTGCATTCTTCCCGGTATAGGCAAATGAGCCACTTTGTATCTAGCAGAGAATAAATCAACCCCAGGAAGGGCCGCACATCTATAATGGTTGGAAGACCTCAGACTTAACTTTTTTAGGGAGAATTTGAATTCAGGTCTCATTAAACTAGACCTTGTCCATAGTCTATAACAATTTATGACTAACCTAGTGCATGGGGTTAGCTCGGATTATTGACCACCTCAGATCAGAACTGTCGTGTCAACAGATATTGCCAGGTAAGTAAGATCGATGGAAGGAATATGCCATTAACTCATACAAGAATGCATTCAGATCGAGTAGATTCCAATTAAAAAATCAGTCGGTTCGTATGTGCCAATCTTACCTTAGACACCAAATTGTTGAGTCAGAACCAATTGGTTAGCCTACAATCCAGACTCTAATCTCTGAGCCTAATTAGGTCTTGTTGATCGTGACTCGATCTTGACCCAGACTTAATCCTATTAGGCTGGTCAATTTATTAAGCATTGTTGATTCCCATCTAACCAACTCTTGATTCGGTTTGATCAACCGCTTAGACCTAATTAAGCTACCTAAGCCCCAAACCCAGTATTATGAATATGTCTTAGATCTGAAATTTCTCAATTTTATACTAATGATATTCCATAATCTTAATTTTTTAATTAAGTAGGGTTCATAAATTAAAATATAGCACAATAAATCTAGGTTTAGGATCTAGGATTTTGCAGAAAGTAAGTTTGGTGGATTTCTGATTAAGAACGAAACACGCAGCACCCTGCCACATAATTAAGAACACCCCATCAAATGGAAAGAGAGGGCCTTTAAACTCTTCTTCATTCTTATGACGGAAGCTAAGAGGAACACCTTAATCAGGAACATGCAAATACTACAAACAGTTTTAGATCTATATCATATATCTCATATACAAATTAGATCTAATCATGGCATATTTGCTTACATCTCATGTATCGAATCATGCATATTTTTAGATCTAAATTATCTCATAATAATCTAAAAATTATATTTAAATTGATCTAATCAAAATAAATTCTAATCTAGTATTAATTATATAGAACTATTCTACAACTAGTCTAGACATGCATCATCATATCTCATATGATATTTAAAATTAAATAATTTTATTTACTATTTTTTAGATGTTATTATTTAACCATTTAAATATCAAAAAATAGTAAATAAATAGATCTAAAATATGATTTAATCAGATTAAATCAAAAACATGCAAGACTATTCTATAGAACTATTCTATTTTAGAACTAGTCATGCATATTTTCTAATCATAGATCCAAATCATTTAATTTTAATTTTTCTGATTTTAGATCTGATCACATCTCATGTGATATCTAAAATCATTTATTTTTTGATTAAAATAAATTCAAAATTAGATCTAAATACTTTTAGAACCTTGGCCTTGATACCAGTTGAAGAAAAATCCTGATTTTTTGGATCAGGTTCGTTCAGATCTGATCAGATCAAGAGATATATTTCAAAATTTTTTTTCTTTGATCCTAATCAAATCTGAGATATTTTAAATTTAATTATTATTATTTTAGAAATAAAATAAAATCTAGATAAACTAAATCAAATTTAATTTACCTTGATATGGATAATCCTATTACCCGTTGATGATCCTGTATGCAGCGGAAGGTTCTGGATCTAGCCATGCAAGTGCCTAGCCTCTATCAGTATCCACTCAGGTTGGATCTAGAGATCTTCTTCTTCTCTATCATATTCTCCAGAGATCAGATATCTGGAGGATCTTCAAAACTTCTTTTGAAGATAGCAGATCGTCCTTTGCAGCAGTGCAGCTCTAGCTTTCATCGCTTTCTTTTGATCTGGATCGCACCAACCAAGCATCCAAAACTTCTTTTGGACATGGAGAGGAGAGGGAGAAGGTGGGTTTGGCATGGAGGATGAGGGAGAGGCAGCCTTGGGTGTGTGGGAAATTTGTGATTCAATCTCCTTTTGAGTTGGGCGCAGGGTCTTATTTATAGACTATCTGTGATCCAACTTCTCTCTCCAACCAATCACAACTCTTTGTGAAATCAGATCTAAATCTGATTGGTGGAATTGAGTCCCCTGGATTCCTCCTTAGAGGGTGCCTAGGACCAGTCCAAAGTTGGTTCTTAGGAGAATCTTAATTGGAATCCAAAAAAGGAGATGGAGTCCCTATCCAACAGGGACTCCTAGGCGCTCCAACTGGGCACACGCCAAGGTGGCGTGTGCACTCTCCTTGCCAGTTCTGGTTAGGAGGATAGCCCCCACCAACTCTCCAATAGGTGGCATGACATGTGGTCAAAAAGTCAAAGTGTCAATGGTCAATATTTGACAGTCAAAGGTAGACTTTTGACCAAAGTCAAAGAACAAACAAAAAATGGCAGGTGACCAAAAATGGCAGTAATGTCTTACAAAATAAGACAACCTTTTTACTTGGACAACTTCAGTCAACCATATGAAGGCCTCTGATTGAGCACAAACTCCTTTGGCTCAATCATACAACTAATTTATGATAGCAAAGAAGAATTGTTAGGTTCAATCAGTGCCAGCATGAATTTTTGAAACCTAATTGAATCTCATTCAGATAATTGAACTAGATCAGTTCAATTGATGATCACTAATTCAAACCCTTTTTTGTGACCAGTTAGGTTCAGTTCTGTCATGGTAATGAGATATATCATGATCTCTATCATCGACAACATCGAAACTCCTTTCGATGAATCAGAACTCTTCTAATTCGAACACGTAGAAATGACGATCATTAAATCATTCTAATTGCTCTCAAAAATCCACCAGTGACACCTACAGTATATGGTGGCAACCCATCAGAGCTGAATGCGAAACTCTTGGTATAGCTACTTGTGTGATTAAGTTCTCTATCTTGAGCCCAATCAGATTAGGTTAAGGTAACTCGTCAAACCCTAGTTTCTGTCATATGATATAACCATTCGATTCGAAGTCCGATGTGAAAATCTAAAAGAAACTCTTTCTATTATTTTCACTCTACCATGGCATGGACTTCTGACTTGATTCTCATGATTATCATAGGGCTGCTCCTCTACCACAGGAGGTAGATAGATTCCATCTTGATGTCATCCAGTTCCTACAATGAACATGCTATAAGCCAATTATACACCTCAGAGGTTCATATGGCTAGAGACCGAGTAAGTGTGTAGTTCAAGCTATAACAAACCCTCAAGGTGAACTGCCGATGCATCTCAGGTCAAAGAAACCAGACAAACACACTTGCAGCCATTGAGTCAGTTCATCGATGATAAGATAGACTCCTAATGATCACTCAAGGTGGTCACGCTCAGTGTTCTTCTTTCTTCTAACGAGTACCTGTACTCTCGCTCTGGTTTCTCTACACTGTAGACTCAAGACTCATTTACTAAAGAGAAGCGATTGTACACTAACCTTCCGGATCAATCACCATCCTCATGATGATCCTATGGTCGGAAGCATTTTATGAGTTAACAATGATTATTCACATCTTAAATTTTCAACTCTTAAAAATATGAATTATCATTACCATTAACTTGAAGGATGTATCACAGACACTAAATACACATATGTGATAGAAAATAACCCATTTTATTGATATTAGTCAAAATTATAATTTTGCCCCTAGAAGTGTATTATAAGTATCAGTCAATTCTGGCTTCTAGGGCATATATATCTAACACAAAATGCCCTGTGAGCTGTGATAGATTTTCTGTGAACCCTTTAAGGGTCTAGGTCCACCACGTGTCGCTCCATGATTCGCAGGATTCTACTGAGCTGACGGTCCACGCCTGGTTCGTGGACCGACTGACGGCATCCGTGGCTAAGTCGGCTTGGCTTAGCGTGTTTGGCCGCACCGGCTTCGTCGGCTTGGTGGCTTGGCTTGTAGAGTCGGCTGAGCCATTTTCTTTTTTTTATTTAATTTTTTTTATCTTTAGAAATTCATATCTTCTCTGTTTTAGCTCCGTTTTGCTTCAAATTTATTTTGTTATGAACAAAAAAATGAGCTCTTTCCATTAATAATAAAATTTTATTTTTAAATTTTTATTATTTTTAATTAATTTTTTAATTAATAAAATATTAATTTCTTAAAAATTATATATAAATTGATCATTAATTCTTAAAAATTAATATAAATTAATTAATAAATTAATACTTTTATTGATGAATTTATGATACTTATCACCTCCATCCTAGGATAACTCCTATTCTAGCCTTAGGACCACACCTATCCTAGCCTCTCCGAAGCCTTTACCTTGGCTTCGCCCGTGACTTCCTAAGGCTTGGGAGTACCATACGACCTACAGACACTCTACAGACCTAGCCAAAATTATCTCAGATACACCGCACCCTATAGGCTCCTCTGAGATCACCAAGAGCTCATCCAAATCTTCACTTTCAGCGACTATACTGATGGAATCCGAGCTTTCTCCTTCCTTGCACTTCTTTCAAAGTGAACACTTCCACTTAAAGTGCCCTGCTTCTTCGCACTTGAAGCATCTCTTGGACCCCTTGCTGCCCCTCTGTTCATCCTTCTTCTTCTCTTTCCTATGCTTCTCTAAAACCACAAGACTCTCCTGGAAGACCTCCTTCTTCATCATCCATTTCCGCTGCTGGTTGGACCTGAGCACTGATACGATCTCCTTATACACCAGTGTCTCCTTACCATACAGCAAAGTTATCACCAATGAATCGAAGCTCCTAGGTAGTGAACACAGCAACAATAGACTCTTATCCTTCTCTTCTAAATCCATTCCTATATTGAGCAAGTTCATGCTCATCTGGTTGAACTGCTGAATATGCCTCGCAACATCTTCGCCCTCCTACATCCGAAGACTATATAGTTACTTCTTCAGCATCAACTTGTTGCACATGTTCTTTCCCATGTACAACTACTGCAACCTCGATCATAATCCCTTGGGTGTTCTCTCCTCTAACACACCATATAAAATCTCATCCGTCAAACAAGCCCTAATCGTTGCACATGCCCTTTTCTCCAAGGACACTCACTCCTTATCTGTGATTTCCTCTGGCCTATCTTTCAAGGCCGAATTCAACCTCATCTGAACTAGTAGATCCTCCATCCTTACCATCCACATCATGAAACTTTTCTTTTCATTAAACTTCTCTAATCCTACCTTCAACCCGATGTTCTCCATGATCAATATGATTCAAATAATAGCAAATAGATAGATCCAAGAAATACCTTGACTAGGGATGGTGGACAGCAGCCCTGTGATCTCTTCCTTCCTCATGAAGCCTGAAGAAAGCCTTTAGATCTAAATCTCACTATTGATCTCTGCTGAAAACTATTCTTCTTTCTCCTTCATGCTCAACCTGGCTCTGATACCAATTATTATTCCTACAACTGCTTGGAGCCACAACCGTAGATCCGATCTCTTGTGTGAAGCTGGGTGTTAATCCAATAAACTGAAGAAGATCTAAGAAAGATGAGAGAAGCTAGGGTTTTGGTGTTGGAACCAGAGAGAAGAGAGAAGAGAGTTAGGGAGAAAAGCTCAATTGTATTCCCTTCTATTATAAAAATTACAATGTCTTGGTTTATATACCCTAGAGTTCCCACATGAATCCTAATAAACCCCAGCTCAAAACCTCCCTTAGGCTAACCCAATACATGAAAGCACTCACCGAGCCCAAGTCTCACATGTTCTCATCCCTTGGATCTATTCCTAATCCATACATGAATTAGCTCTCTTAAGACCTCTCAAACCAGGCCTTAAGACCCCTAGGATCAACCCAGACCCTAGTCCAAAATAGACCCTCACGTAACTCTACCTATGCACTAAGTTGGCTCAGTCTCAGCACTAAGCTGGCTAAGTTTCACTGAGTTGACTCAGTCTAAAACTGAGCCGGCCTAGTTCTATGCCATGCTTGTAGTCCTGAAACTCGATCTTTATATTTTTCCTATGCTTTGAGACTTAGCTGACATAGTTTTGGAATGAGCCGACTAATCTACAGAAAATCTTCTTTTCTATAGTCTTGATTCTTTAGCTTTGATTTCTTGCACCACCTTGAATCTCAGATCTCCGAAGCACCAACCAAGCCCCTTGAGGCCCTCAATATCTGAACCTCAAGCCCATGGAGAGTTATATGCCACCTCCATCCTAGGATAACTCCTATCCTAGCACTAGGACCACACCTCTCCTAGCCTCCTCGGAGCCCTCACCTTGGCTCCGTTCGTGGCTTCCCAAGGCTTGGGAGCACCACACCACCTACACATTTGTATCCCAACAACTTTGTTAGGAACAGAAGGAGAATCTTATCCTAATAAGGGAGAAGGTCCACCATGTCAGGAACAAGAGTAGGACCTTGTTCTAACATGAAAAAAAAAAAGAGAGGCCCTTTCAACGGTCCTTTTGTGCTTCGATAATCTTGTTAGAAACAGAAGGAGAACCTCATCTTAACAAGAAGGAAGGTCCACCATGTTAGAAATAGGAGGAGGACCTCATTCTGATATGGAAAAAAGAGGAGAGGCCCTTTCAACTATCCTTTTGGGTCCTAACAATCTTATTAGGAATAGGAGGAGAACCTCAAGATCCATCATGTCAGGAACAGAAGGAGGACCTCATCCTGATATGAAAAAAAGAGGAGAGATCCTTTTAGTGGCTCTTATGCACTACGATAATCTTGTTAGGAATAGAAGACAAACCTCATCCTAACAAGAGGAAAGATCCACCATGTCAAAAACAAGAGGAGGACCTCGTCATCATGATATGAAAAAAAGAAGAGAGGCCCTTTCAACGATCCTTTTGTGTCCCAACAATCTTGTTAGAAATAAAAGAAGAATCTCATCCTAACAAGAAAGAAGGTCTACCATGTCAGAAATAGGAGGACCTCATCCTGACATGAAAGAAGAAGAGAGGCCCTTGTAATGGGCCTTTCATGCCCCAGTAGCTTTGTTAGGAATAGGAGGGGGGCCATGTCCAAATAAAGATAAATGCTAGCCATGTCAAGAATAGGAGAAGAACCTCATCCTGATGTGGATGAAGATCCTTATGAGGGATTGAAGACCTCCAATTCTTAAACTAGAGAAAAAGGGGAGAGGCCCTTCAACGGCCCCTTTTGTGCTCTAACGACCTTGCTAGGAAGGGAAGAAGGACTTCATATCAATAAGGGTAAAATCTACTCGCGACAATGATAGGAGGACCTCGTCTTGGCAAGGCCCCAAGTCTCTCAACAAGAGGTCAACTACAGACAAGGAATAAAGTCTCCTGGTTTCTAGACCAGGATGTATCTACTCCTAACTAAGTCCAAGGGTCCTCGATCATAGACAAGAGGGACATCTTAGATGTGTAACCTAGAAGCCAGACTGGCTCACACTTGTAATACACTTGTAGGGGTAATTTTATAATTTTGACTATAAATTAATAAAAGAATTATTTTCTATCATAGTATGTATTTAAAGTATCTATGATACATCCTTTGAGTTAATGGTAATGACAATTCATATTTTCACGAGTTAAAAATTTGAGACATGAATTTTTATAATTAGCTCATAAACTGCTCCTGACCGTAGGATCATCTCGAGGATGGTGATCGATCCAGAAGGTTGGTGTACGATCACTTTCTTAGGATAGATGAGTCTTGAGTCTATGATGTGAAAATATCAAAGTGAGAGTATAGGTACTCGTTAAAGAATGAGGTCACTGAGCGTGACCATCTCGAGTGATCATAAGGAAGTCTACCTTCTCATCGATGACTAGCTCGATGCTGTAGTGGTGTCTTCTTTGACCTGAGGTGCATCAACAGTTCACCTTAAGGGTATTATAGTTTGACTACACCATAACTCAATCTTCTAGCCATTCAGAATCTTAAGATGTATGTTGGCTATAGCATATTCATTGTAGAAATTTGATTACACCAATAGGAGATCTATCTACCTCGGTAGATAAGGAGTAGCCCAAAGATGATCATGAGAATAAGTCCATAAGCCTATGGCCATGGTAGTGTGAAGATGATAGAAAGAGTTTACATTAGGGTTTCACATTGGACTCGAATCGAATGATTAACTCATATGATGGATGTTGGGTTTGATGAGTTCATCTTAACCCTAATCTTATTAGAGCTCAAGATAGAAGAATCCAATCACATAGGTAGTTGCACCGAGAGGTTCATATTCAGTTTTGATGGATTATCATCATATACTACTAGGTGTCATTGATAGATTTTGAGAGCAATTAGAATGATCTTGATGATCAATCATTCTAATTATATGAATCAAAAAAGTGCTGATCCATCGAAAGATATTTCAATGATGTTGATGATACAGATCGCAATATATCCCATTACCATATGAAACTGAACCTAACTGGATCACACAAATAAGAATTTGGGTCTAGATGTTATCAATTAAGCTAATCTAGTTTGATTGATTTAGATTAGATCCAATTAGGTTCAAAAAAATCATGCTAGCACACGATTGAGCCTAACATTCTCCTTCTGTAGTCTTTCTGGTTCATCTCGATTGAGCCAAATTAGTTTGAGCTCATCCAGGAATCCTGTATGGCATTGTCCTAATCAAAAAAATGTTATCCTAAATCATCAAATAGGATTAGGATAATACCTATCAATTTTTGTATTCGATAGGACAAGACCTTCTAGTTCTTGTCATTATCAGGACATCGGGTCAATAGTTGACCCATATGTAGGAATTAAAGGGGATGGACGTGCATCCCCCTTTGAGATCTCCTAGGGATGCATGCTCCCTTGGTCTTCATGCACAGATGTGTGGCATGCCCCTAGTTGGCATATGCACATGGGGAAAAGAGGAGTAGTCCCATATAGATGGGACTCCAGGGTTACTTGATGGCTTCAAACACCTAGGTGCCAAAGTGTTTAGGCTTATCCAAACTTGGCACCTCCTATGGAAGGTTTTAAGGATCTCTCATCTGATTTGATTAGATGTGTTGGCACCACCAATTAGATTTAGATCTGATTAATTCGAGTAATTTGATTGGTCAGACCTGTGTGGCACTACATGGCGCAGTAGGGTCTATTTAAACCCTTGCTGCGCTTAGGGTTTGAAAGAGATCCGATTCCCACACCGCAAGGCTGCCACCCCTAACACCTCTCCATGCCCTCTCATCCTTCTCCTCTCCTCCTTCTCCATGCCCAAAAGTTGGGCACGAAAAGCGAGAAGGATCCAAGAAAATTAGCATGAAGATCAGGCTCTACACGACGGTGTTCATGAGACAAACATGCAGCCTTCAGTAGTCATTTTGAAGGACCTATAGATCAGATCTAGATCTGATCATTAGAGATCAAATTTAGAAGGAGAAGACACCTAGAACCAGTCTAAGTAGATATCAATAGAGGCTAGGCATATGCGTGGCTTGATCCAAAACTTCGGGTACAGCAGATCATCGATAGGATAATTAGATTATCCAATCAAGTACAAAAATTAAATCTAATTTAATTTTAACTTTTATATTTAATATTAGATCAATAAGATTAGATTTGAGAACTCTCATATTTGATTAAAATTTGTTAGAAAAGATTTTAAAATTTTCTTAGAAATCTGATTGGATCTGAATGATTCTGTGGTGGAAAAATCATTTTTCCTTCAACTTGTATCAGAGCCAGGTTAGCAGATCTTCAGGTCTACTTTAGATCTAATTTTAATTTTATTTTATAATTTGATATTAATGATTTTATATATCACATTAGATGTTATTAGATCTAAAATTAAAAAAATAAATTTTTATTATTCATATCAATGATGTATGAGATGCATGTCTAGACTAGGTTTAGAACTGTTCTATGTGCAGTCTAGCATAATCTTTCTTTTAATATCATTAAAATATTTTTTATATATATTTTTATTTCTATTTTCTAATGTTATAAATATTATAATCAGATCTAAAATTAGAAAATAAAATTTTTAAAATTTTCATATAAGATATGATTGATGCATGTCTAGACTAGTTGTATAATTATTTATGCATTGTCTAGAATAAATTTTATTTTGATATGATCAATTTAAAATTTTATTTTTTAGAGATTATATGAGATATATCAGATCTGAAAACAAGAATATATGATTTATTGTTTGATCCATGAGATGTATACAGAACATGCATAATTAGATCTATGATTTTATATATATGATATATGTTATAGATCTTATTATTTTGTAGCATAGTAATTATTTTTGATTAAGATATTTTCCTTCGCCATCTGGTCATAAGAGTTAAGAAAGGTTTAACGACCCTTTCTTTTCATTCGATGGAATGCTCTTATGGCATGTAGGGGTGCTGTGCATTTATCCTTAATCAAAAATTAAAAATTTATTTTTTTGTAAAATCTTAGATCCTGAAATCCTAGGATTTTTTGCATATTACTATTTATAAACTCAAACTTAATTAAGAATTAAGATTATAAAATAAATTAGATCTAAAAGTTATGAAATTTTAGATCTAAGACACCTTCATAAATTTGAGTTCGAGCTTGGGTAGCTTAGTTAGGTCTGGTGGTTGATCAAACTAAATTAAGAGTTGGTTAGGTGGGATCAAAAGTGCTTAGAATTGATCAGTCCAACAGGATTAAGTCTGGATCAAGGTCGACTCATAGTAACATGTGGTCGATTAAGTCAATACCTAATTTGTCTCCATGGTTCGAGTCTAGATTGTAGGCTAATCTGATTGGTTTTGATTTGTTAATTTGGTGTTTAAGATAAGTTTGGTAGATACGATTGACTAGTTTTTAATTGGGAGCTACTTGATCTGAATGCATTCTTATCAAGTTAATGGCATATCCCTTCCACCGATCTTACTTACCTGGCCATTTGGATCGATCCAGATCTGATTTGGGGTGGCTAACAATTCAAGCTAATCCATGCCACTAGGTTAGCCATAATTGTTATAACTAAGTCAAGTCAAGTCTAAGAGATCTAAATCAAATCTTTCTAAGAAAATATTAAGTCATAGATCTTTCACCATTGTAGATGTGTGAGCCCTTCTCAAGGTTGATTATTTTCGATTGGTTACAGTGGTTCAGTTGCACTACAAAGATACAACCATGTTTATTAAGCATTAGATGCTATGGATTGGAGGATGGATTGGGCTCAATATTCTAGATACGATGAGGGACCCAATCAAAAATCTAATTCATGCAAATGCTAGATCTGACTTAACTAAAAAGTGAATTAATATTTCAAACATGGTGAGATTCATGAATTAGAGACTAGGTTTGAGCGTACCATAATTAAAAAATTATTGGATAAGAGTTGTCCACTCATTGGCTGACCCATCATCAATAACTATTAGATGAGGTGGTGAGCCAGTCGGTGGGATCGCACCACCCACTAGAAATCAATGATCATGGAGATTTTCACGTCTCTGCTAAGGGAGTGTAGGAATCTAAGAAAATAGTGGGAGCATAATTTATTTAAAAATGAAACCCTTAAATAAATTGATCAAGTCTAATTATAAAATCTAACTAGAAACTTTGACTCTCTACAGAAAAATGTCTACGTCCAACTCACTAGCTCGTATCCTGGACACCAGCAGACTGACTAGACCTAATTACAAGAATTGGCTCCAAAACTACAAAATTATTTTGGATTTTCAAAAGCCGACTCATGTATTGGACCTGGACCACCCATCTTACCAGCATGTCCATCCGTTGATCAAAGAGTGTCTCTAAAAAAATGGGCAAATGAAGATAATAAAGGTAGGTATTACATGTTGGGCTCAATGTCTAATGAGCTTCAAGACTACTCGTCAAATATTAGCTCACCTACAAGAGTTGTTTGGTGAAGAGAGTCGCGCAACCAAATATCAAGTCACTAGAAGACTTTTAAGACTCAAATGCATGATAGGCAGTCAGTCTAAGATCATTATCTGATGATGATCAACGACTTAGAAGAGCTTGATAAGCTAGGTGTCAAGTTAGATAGGGACTTGCAAATTGATGTAATCTTGTAGTCCTTGATTGATGTGTGTGGATAGTTTATCATGAACTTCCATATGCATAAGCTACAATATACCTTAGCTGAATTAATGAATATGCTGATTAGTGTTGAGCTTTCTTTAAATGGTTCAAAGGGCTTAGTGCTTGCTGTGGAGCGGACTTCCTCCAAGAGAAAGTCTTTTGGAAAGAAGAAAAAATCTATGAAGAAGCAGAAGATAGATGGAGGTAAGAAGAAGAAGGGAGAGCTGAAGAAGAAGGCCGCCGATAAAGAAAAATATTTCTATTGCAATACAGATGGTCATTAGAAATGAAACTATCCTTTATACCTGGCCAGCCTAAAGAATAAAAAGGAGGAAGGTCCATCTGGAGATATGCTTATAATAGAATCTAACTTTATAGTTTCTTCTGCATCTAGTTAGATGCTCGACTTTGGTTCTAGTGCTCACTTATGCATTTCTATGCAGAATCTTAAGGAGAGCAGGAGGCTGAGGGATGGTAAGATGATCCTGCACATCAAAAATGGAGCAAGAATTGCTACTATAGCCATGAAAACCTACTCTCTTCAACTACTATTAGGATTAGATCTAATACTTAGGGTCTGTTATTTTGTGCCTATAGTAAGCAAGAATTTCTATTTCTTGTTTAGCATAGGAAGGCTATGTAATTAGTTTTCTTAAGGACCATTATAATATTCTTTTTGAAAAAAATAAAATTATAAGTGGTTTCCTAATTAATGGTCTTTATCAGTTACATATTGATGTTTATGTTTTCAATATCGAGCAAAACGTGAATGCCATAGGATCAAAGCGACCTAGAAATAGTCTAAATGATAGGTATCTATGGCATCTTAGGCTAGGTCATATAGTAGAAGATAGAGTTAACAAATTAAAAAATTTCAGACTATTGAGTTCGTTGACTTCTGAGTCATATCCGATTTATAAATCATGCCTTTATGGCAAAATGACCAAGCTCGCTTTTATAGGACATAAGGAAAGGGCCATAGACCTACTTGCCGTGGTACGTACAGATGTGTGCGATCCATTTGATGTGTCGATCAGAGGCAATTATGTCTTCTTCATCATCATTATCGATGATTTATCTCAATACAGGTATATGTATTTAATGCGACACAAGTCTGAAGCCTTTGAAAAGTTTAAGAAATTCAGACTCGAAGTAGAAAAATCAACCAGAAAGCCCATTAAGGTTCTTAGATCATATCGAGGAGGTGAATATCTTAGTAAAAAATTTCTAGACTACCTCAAGGATAGTGGCATTATCTCTCAATAGACTCGACCTGAATGTCTTAACTTAATGGAGTTTCAAAATGGAGAAATCAAACTCTATTAAATATGGTTTGATCCATGATGAGCTTCACAGACCTCCTTGAGTTTCTTTGGGGACATAGTCTAATGACTGTAATTTATTTATTAAATAGGATTTTCTCTAAAATCACTCCTACCATACCGTATGAGATATGATATGGTAAGAAACCAAGTCTGAGTTATCTCAGAATTTGGGATTATCCAGTATATGTCAAGAGACAGTAGGTAGACAAGTTAGAGTCTAGGTCCTTTAGAGCTCGGTTCATAGGATATTCTAAAGAGTCATTAGGATATTATTTCTATCTTTCGAAAGACCATAACATGATTATGAGTCGAAGCTATTTTTCTTGAAAAATAATTTATTCAAGATGGTGGCATTGAAAGATAGATTAGCCTTGAGAAGAAAGTCTTTCAAGAGCAACGAGCTAAGAAACCTAAGGAACCCAATTAATTTGAGCCAGTCCATACACTACCTCCTCCACCTCAAAACTTAACTAAGGTTTTCCATCCTCCTGAAAGATACTTAGGTACTATTTTAGAGGATGTTGAGAAAATATTTCTCATGAAAAATGAAGTTCATGGTGATGATCCCAAGATCTATGACGAGACAATATCAGATATCAACTTCAAGAAGTGGTTAGAGGCAATGAAGTTAGAAATTGACTCTATGCACTCAAACCAAGTCTAGACCTTGGTAGATCCACCTGAAGATATAGTACCTATTGGGTGTAAATGGATCTATAAGAAAAAGATAGGTGCAAATGGAAATGTGGAGACATTCAAGGCTAGGTAGTAGTGAAAGGGTATAGTCAGCGTGAAGGTATTGACTATCAGGATATCTTTTCATCAGTAGCCATGCTAAAATCCATCCACACATTGCTTATAGTTGCAATCTATTTTGATTATGAAATATGGTAGATGGATGTGAAGACAGCATTCTTAAATGAATATCTTGAGAAAAATATCTATATGAAATAGCTGCTTGATTTCACATCCAATGTTGATGATCACAAGGTCTGCAAGCTGCAAAGATCCATATATGGACTTAAACAAGCATCTCGAATCTAGAATGCTCGTTTTAATGATGTAATCAAATTATTTGATTTCATAAAAAATGAGGAGGAATCGTGTGTATTCAAAAAGATCAATGGAAGCACTGTTGTCTTCCTCATACTGTATGTGGATGACATCCTTCTAATTAAGAATGATATTCTCATGTTGACCACGGTCAAAATGTGGTTATCAAAGAAGTTCTCTATGAAAGATCTATGAGAAGCATCCTTTATATTAGAAATTAAGGTCTATAGAGATAGACCAAAAAAAATGCTACGACTTTTACAGAAGATGTACATAGAGAAGGTGCTAAAGAGGTTTAACATGGAGAACTCAAAAAGAGGTTTAGTACCCTTTAAACATGGCATTCATCTATCCAAGAAGATGTGCCCTAGCACACTTGAGGAAATCGAACACATGAGCAAGATTCTTTATGCTTCGACAATAGAAAGCCTCATGTATGCTATACTATGTACACGACCTGATATAACCCATGCTATGAGTGTTGCTAGCAGGTATTAGTCAAATCCAGATGAAGAGCACTGGACTTCTGTGAAGTGTATCCTTAAGTACTTAAGAAGGACTAAGGATATGTTTCTAGTCTTTGGTAATAGAGAACTCCTGATCTAAGGGTATACAGACTCAGATTTTATGTCTAACATAGATGATCGAAAGTCGACATCTGGATGTCTATTTGTATGCAATGATGGTGCATTTAGCTAGAAGAGTTTCAAGCAAACTATGATCACAGACCCACCATGGAAGCTGAGTACATCACTGCATCGAAAGCTATGAAGGAGGCATTCTAGTACAAGAAGTTTCCCATAGAGCTTGAAGTGATGCCATCGAATGCCGTCCATCTATATTGTGACAACAATGGCACTATAGCACTAGCTAAGAAGCCCAGGTCTCACCAGAAATCCAAGCACATCGAGCGATGATTCTACCTCATCCATGATTATCTTGAGAAGGGATACGTCGAGGTCAAGAGAGCCAACAACACAGACAATGCGGCTGACCTACTAACGAAACCATTGAGCCAGCAAAAAATTGAAGCCCACTTAGAGAAGATGGGACTTAGATTTGTAACCAATTGGAGTTTAGTGGGAGTTTGTTAGATGTGTGTCCTAGAAGCTAGATTGGCTCACACTTATAATACACTTCTAGGAGCAATTTTATAATTTTAACTATAAATTAATAAAAAAAATTCTATTATAGTGTGTATTTAAAGTGTCTATGATACATCCTTTGAGTTAATAGTAATGATAATTCATATTTTCAAGAGCTAAAAATTTAAGATATGAATTTTCATAATTAGCTCATAAACTACTCCTGACCGTAGGATCATCATGAGGATGGTGATTGATCCAGAAGGTTGCTGTAGATCACTTTCTTAGGATAGATGAGTCTTGAGTCTATGGTGTGGAGACACCAGAGCAAGAGTATAGATACTCATTAAAGAATGAGAGCACTAAGCATGACCACCTCGAGCAGTCATAAGAAAGTCTATCTTCTCATCAATGACTAGCTCGCTGCTGCAGTGGTGTGTCTGGTTCTTTGATCTGAGGTGCGTCGACAGTTCATCTTGGGGGTGTTATAGTTTGACTATACCATAACTCAATATCCTAGCCATTCGAAACTCTAAGGTGTATGTTGGCTATAGCATGTTCACTATAGGAATTGGATTGCACCAATAGGGGATCTATCTACCTCTGTAGATGAGGCATATGAAGAAAAATCAATACTTTTCCACCATAGGATCGTTCAGATCCAATTAGATTTGAAAGGATATTTCAAAAATTTTCTAACAAATTATAATTAGATATAAGATATCTCAGATCTAATCTTAAAGATATGATATTAAAACTAAAATTAAAAATTAATTTGATTACCCTACCGATGATCCTGATGCTCTTGAGATTTTGGATGTAGTCATGAAATCACCTAATCTCTACTGGAGTCCATGTGGGCTCATTCTAGACATCTTCTCCTTGTGAATCTATCCTTCAAAGATTAGATATGAATCTGATATGTAGATCCTTCAAAAATAAATTTGAAGAGAGTGCATGTTAGATATATGTGCCCTAAAAGCCAGAATTGGCTGACACTTGTAATACATTTCTAGGGATAAAATTATAATTATGACTATAATAAATAAAATGAATTATTTTCTATCACATATATGTATTTAGTGTCTGTAATACATCTTTTGAGTTAATGGTAATGATAATTCATATTTTCAAGAGTTGAAAATTTAAGACATGAATAATCATTATTAACTCATAAAATGCT
Organism: Cocos nucifera; assembly: GCA_006176705.1. NCBI lineage: Eukaryota > Viridiplantae > Streptophyta > Magnoliopsida > Arecales > Arecaceae > Cocos > Cocos nucifera. The sequence continues at coordinate 18,975 of QRFJ01005889.1, forward strand.
TCCGACCATAGGATCATCACGAGGATGGTGATTGATCTAGAAGGTTGGTGTACAATCACTTCTCTTTAATAGATGAGTCTTAAGTCTATGGTGTGGAGACACCAGAGCGAGAGTATAGGTACTCGTTAGAGAACGAGGGCACTGAGCGTGACCACCTCGAGTAGTCATTAGGGAGTTTACCTTCTCGTCCATGACCGACTCGATGCTGCAGTAGTGTGTCTAGTTCTTTGACCTGAGGTGCATTGATAGTTCACCTTGAGGGTGTTATAGTTTGACTACACCATTACTCGGTCTCCTAGCCATTCGAAATCCTGAGGTGTATATTGGCTATAGCATGTTCATTGTAGGAACTAGATTGCATCAAGATGGAATCTATCTACCTCGGTGGTAGAGGAGCAGTCCTATGATAATCATGAGAATCAAGTCCAAAAGTCCATGGCCATGGTAGAGTGAAATAATAGAAAGAGTTTCTATTTAGATTTTCACATTGGACTCGAATCGAATGATTACATCATATGATAGAAACTAGGGTTTGACGAGTTCACCTTAACCCTAATCTGATCGGAGGCTCAAGATAGAAGAACTTAATCACACAGGTAGCTGCACCAAGAGGTTCGCATTCAGCTCTGATGGGTTGCCACCATATACTGCTAGGTGTCACTGGTGGATTTTGGGAGCAATTAGAATGATTTAGATGATCGATCATTCTAGCTGTTCGAATCAGAAGAGTTCTGATCCATCGAAAGGAGTTTCGATGATGTCGATGATAGAGATCATGACATATCCCATTACCATACAGAACTGAACCTAACTGGGTCACACAAATAAGGGTTTGAATCTGGTGATCATCAATTGAACTGATCTAGTTCAATTGATCTGAATGAGATTCAATTAGGTTCAAGAAAATCGTGCTAGCACTCGATTGAACCTAACGTTCTTCTTTTGCTATCATAAATAAGTTGTCCTGACTGAGCCAAAGGAGTTTGTGCTCAATCAGAGGCCTTCATATGGTCTGACTGGAGGTTGTCCAAGTCAAAAAAAGATTGTCTTATTTTGTAAGACATTACCTGCCATTTTTGGTCACCTGCCATTTCTTGTTCTTTGACTTTGGTCAAAAGTCTACCTTTGACTGGTCAAATGTTGACCATTGACACTTTGACTTTTGACCACATGTCATGCACCTATTGGAGAGCTGGTGGGGGCCTGTCCCCCTGCCAGAACCTAATAAGAAAGAGGGCACATGCCACCCTTAGCATGTGCCCAAGTTGGAGGCGCCTAGGAGTCCCTTTTGGATAGGGACTCCATCTCCTTTTTGGATTCCAATTAGAGTTCTCCTAAGAACCAACTTTGACTGGTCTTAGGCACCCTCTAAGGAGGAATCCAGGGGACTCTATTCCCACCAATCAGATTTAGATCTGATTTCACAAAGAGTTGTGATTGGTTGGGAAGAAGAGAAGTTGGATCACAGACAGTCTATAAATAAGACCCTGCGCCCAACCCAGATTGTGATTGGAAGTGATTGAAAGGAATCACAATTCCCCACACCCAAGGCTGCCTCTCCCCTCTTCCTCCATGCCAAACCACCTTCTCCCTCTCCTCTCCACGTCCAAAAGGAGTTTTGGATTTTTGGTTGGTGCGATTCCAGATCAAAGAAAGGCGACTGAAAGCTAGAAGGCTGCGCTGCTGCAAAGGACGACTGCTGATCTTCAAAAGGAGTTTTGAAGATCCTTCAGATCAGATCCAGATCTGATTTTTGGAGATGTGATAGAGAAGAAGAGGATCTCCAGATCTAGCCTGAGTGGATACCGGTAGAGGCCAGGCACTTGCGTGGCTAGATCCAGAACCTTCCACTGCATACAGGATCATCAACGGATAATAGGATTACCCACTTCAAGGTAAATTAAATCTTGATTTAATTTATCTAATTTTATTTTAATTTTTAAAATAATAATAATCAAATCTGAAATATCTTAGATCTGATCTAGATCAAAGAGAAATTTTTTTTGAAATATATCTCTTGATCTGATCAGATCTGAACGAACCTGGATCGGAAAATCAGGATTTTCCTTCAACTGGTATCAGAGCCAAGGTTCTAAAAATATTTAGATCTGATTTTAAATTTATTTTAATTAAAAAATAAATAATTTTAGATGTCACATGAGATGTGATCAGATCTAAAATTAGAAAAAATTAAAATTAAATGATTTGGATCTAAGATTAGAAAATATGCATGACTAGTTCTAAAATAGAATAGTTCTATAGAATAGTCTTGCATGTTTTTAATTTAATTTGATTAAATCATATTTTAGATCTATTTATTTACTATTTTTTGATATTATAATGGTTATAATGAACATCTAAAAAATAGTAAATAAAATTATTTAATTTTAAATATCATATGAGATATGATTGATGCATGTCTAGACTAGTTGTAGAATAGTTCTACATAATTATCTAGATTAGAATTTATTTTGATTAGATCAATTTAAATCTAATTTTTTAGATTATTATGAGATAATTTAGATCTGAAAATATGCATGATTCGATACATGAGATGTATGCAAAATATGCCATGTTTAGATCTGATTTGTATATGAGATATATGATATAGATCTAAAACTGTTTTGTAGTATTGCATGTTCCTGATTAAGGCGTTCCTCTTGGCCATTCGGTCATAAGAACGAAGAAGAATTTAAAGGCCCTCTCTTCCCATTTGATGGGGTGTTCTTATGATGTGTAGGGGTGCTGCGTGTTCGTTCCTTAATCAAAAATCCAAAACTTACTTTCTGCAAAACCCTAGATCCTGAAACCCTAGGATTTATTGTGCATATTTTGTTTATGAACCCTACTTAATTAAAAATTAAGATTATGGAATATCAATTAGGTCTAAAATTGAGAATTTTAGATCTAAGACATATTCATAATACTGGGTTCGGGCTTGGGTAGCTCAATTAGGTCTAAGCGATTGATCAAACTGAATCAAGAGTTGGTTAGATGGGATCAACAATGCTTAAATTGACCAGCCTAATAGGATTAAGTCTGGGTCAAGATCGAGTCACGATCAAGCAAGACCTAATTAGGCTCAGAGGTTAGAGTCTGGATTGTAGGCTAACCCAATTGGTTCTGGCTCAATAATTTGGTGTCTAAGGTAAGTTTGGCACATACGACCGACTGGTTTTTAATTGGAAGCTACTCGACCTGAATGCGTTCTTGTACGAGTTAATGGCATATTCCTTCCACCGATCTCACTTACCTGGCCATATCTGTTGACACAGTTCTGATCTGAGGTGGTCAATAATCCGAGCTAACCCATGCCACTAGGTTAGTCATAATTGTTATGACTATGACAAGTCTAGTTTAATGAGACCTGAATCAATTCTCCCTAAGAAAAGATTAAGTCTGAGGTCTTCCACCATTGTAGATGTGCGGGCCCTTTCTGGGGTTGATTATTCTCGGCTGGATACAGTGGCTCAGTTGCACCGGGAAGACGCAACCATGTCTATTAGGCATTGGATGCTATGGGCTGGAGGATGAGTTGGGCTCAATATTTCGGATACGGTGAGAGACTCAATTAGGAACTCAGTCTATGCAAATGGTGGGTCTGACTTAACTAAGGAGTGGATCAATATTTTAGATACGGTGAGATTCATGAATTAGAGATCAAGTTTGGGTGCACCATGATTAGAAAATCATTGAACAAGAGTTGTTCACTCATTGGCTAACCCATCACCAATAACTGTTAGGTGAGGTGATGAGTCAGTTGGTGAGACCGCACCACCCACTAGAAATCATTAATCATGGAGATTTTTGCATCTCTACAGAGGGAGTGTAGGGATCCTAGAAAATAGTGGGAGCTAATTTGTTTAAAAATAAAATTTCTAAATAAATTGGTCAAGTCATAATTACAGTATCTAACTAGAATCTTTGACTCTCTACAGGAAAATGTCTGCCTCCAACCCATTGGCACGTATCCTGGACACACATAGACTGACCGAACCTAATTACAAAGATTGGCTCTGGAACTACAAAATAGTTTTGGGTTCCGAGAAGTTAACCCATGTCCTGGACCAGGAACCTCCCACCTTACCAACTCGTCCATCTATTGAACAGAGAACGTCTCTAAAAAAATGGATAGATGAAGATAATAAGGCCAGATATTATATGTTGGGCTCGATGTCTGATGAGCTCCAGCGCCAACATGAGGATATCGGGACTGCTCGCCAAATGTTGGCTCACCTGCAGGAGATGTTTGGTGAACAGAGTCACGCAGCCAAGTATCAAGTCACGAAATGACTTTTTAAGGCTAAGATGCATGATGGGCAGTCAGTCCAAGATCACTGTCTGACAATGATCAAGAACATGGAGGAGCTTGAGAAGCTCGGTGTGAAGTTAGACTTGGACCTGCAGAATGATATTATTCTACAATCCTTGACTGATGCATATGGGCAATTCATCATGAATTACCACATGCATAAACTTCAAAATTCCTTGGCCGAATTAATGATATGCTGGTTACCGCTGAGCTTTCTATGAAAGATTCTAAAGGCTCAGTTTTTACTATGAAATGGACTTCTTCCAAAAGAAAGTCTTATGGAAAGAAAAAGAAGTCTGCGAAAAGGCAGAAGGTCAAATATTGTAGGTGCCTAAGAGAGAGAGCCTTTAGGGACTTTTACCTGGTCAAAGATTCTTGGCAGAAGGACTCTTGGTCCTTTGATCTCCGTCAGTAGTTGCTGAATCAATTTAATATTTTTATGATTAGTCCTTGATGACAGATTCTTTTACCAACTTCCCTCGCCAATGCAAAGCTCAGGCACTTCGCACTCTCCAACTTCAACCTGATGCTGTCCTGTTTGGATGAATAGCCTTGATTTAGTTTATAGATGGTTGTCCGCCGCTTCTCTTTGTGTGTTGTTTGCTTTTCTTCCTACTCAGAAGTTGTAATTTTTCTCTAGCAACTCTTGTTTGGCACCTTCACTAATCACTGAACTCTTTTAATGAACTTGGGTGGCTTTGTTGAGCCTCCTCTTAATGTCAAAAAAAAAAAATGTTTCTTTCAGCAATGGGTTTGAAATGTGCCTACCCATTGAGTGGGAGCTAATCCATTTTATAACAGTCGAGGAGGCCCCATCTAGCCACTGCCGCTGTGCCTAAAGTGAAGAATAGCTTTGCCAAGGCCTATACGTGCAGCAACTAATTCAGTATATGGTACAGTAGAAGAAAGTAGATGTTTATCCCCAGCCTTTATCATGCGCCCGTATGTATCCCTGATTCCATAACAAAGCTCCTGCTTTATTACCCCATATAGACCCATCAAAATTAATCTTTAGTGCACCAACTGCTTTATTACCACGTACAGACCCATCAAAATTAATTTTTAGTGCACCGACGGGAGGAGGCATCAAGTGACTATAATGCGTAGGAGAGTGAAAGTAAGAGTTAACACCGTTGGGACTTGAACATGTAATAGTAAGATCAATTTGATTAGAATGCAGGCCAAGATCTGAAAGTAGGGTAAATAGTTGTCTTACCTGCTACTGGGGGTTATTAATAAGCACGTGAATTCTTTGCTGTGCATGCTATGTATAGTGATGCACCACACCATGCAGTGCACAGAGGATCCACATTCTATTAATGATAGCTTAATATAATCTTTAATTTTCATTGTTCCACAGCAACTATACAGTGTACGTTGGGTTTGATCGACATGGTGGAAGTAATTGATTTAAAAAATTTAGGTCTATCAAATCCTAGCACCAACCTTGATAATTTACAATCGCATACATGTATATAATATAAGATAAAGGAACATACTCTTTTATATCTGATTTAGTGATGATATATTTTCACGAGGTGCCCATGTGTTTGCCCTCCAACAGTAATCCACGTAGAAATTAAATTCAAGAATAATTCCTATCAAAGCCTTGCTTGCTGAATTCTGAACAAAAATTCCTTAGCCTTCCTTCTTCCTTCTTCTCTCTAATTTAATCTCCCTATTATTCTCTCTTAGCTCTCTTAAACAATCTTCCTAACCCTTATCTTAATTAAAACTCCTTATATTGGTTAAGACATTGTCTAAAGGAAGACTTATTGTCTTACCAATATCTTGTCTAAAAGAAAGGTAATTTATTTAAATAAATATGAAAATATCCTAAATCTAAAATTTATTACATGATCAAAGTGTGACATTAAATCAAAAATTTAAAACATAAAGAAAAGATTAACATGTTGATCTCATCAACATGTTACAATACTACTTCTAATGCAGCTATGAAACCAATAGATCAGATCTATTACCTGAGCAAGTTAGATATTCTAACTTACTGATCTAGAATTGAGAATAAATTTACAAGCCACACACACGTCCAACCTCTAGGAGTCATCCACATAAAACCACGAGCATGATCAGATATCCTGATACAGGAAATCAACATAGTATGCTAGTACTGTACTGATCTTTCTTCGATGGTCGATCAGATGCCTTCTTTTTCTGAATTTAGACTCTTCCAAAGAGAAGAAGGTGGAGAAGAGGATTCAAATCTGAGACTCTCATAGAAAATCCAAGGAAAAAAGAAGGAAGATGATGAACATAGCAACCCTAGAAGAAGACCCTCTTCTTCTACTCTTTGCTCTCACCTAGACACCTAGTTTTGTGTCTATTGAATCTCAATGCCCAAGAATCCTTTCCCTCTGATTTTCGCACATCCAAATTTTTTCTCAAAGGTCTATGCTACATGAAAAATTTAAGTAAAAATTTATTTTAAATAAATAGTTATGGAAGAGCCTTATCTAGGTCAAATTTTTAGACAAGGCAGGACCATATATGGCAAGTTGTTGGGGTGCCCAACACTTGGGCGCCCCCTCCTCATTCCATGCCATGGACCACCACAAAAGAGCACACAAAAAACTCCTCTTTTTACCATAGAAATCAAAGAAGAAATCAGGGTGGGGGCGGCACACAAGGGAAGAGTCAATGTTTGTTGGGATTCTATCATATAGAGTCCAATACCATAATAACTTTCCATCTATTGACTTGATCCTTAACTAATTCCTAAGTAAATAGGAGAGAAAGAGAAGGGCATGTGTGACAGGGCCTAGGGAGAGGATTTTTCATGAAAAAAATCCTAAAAGATAGGATTGGAGGGGTGTTGGGGCTAAGGTGGTTCAAGGAGGGAAGTCCTAGTGATATTAGGACTTCCAATTTGACTTGGTCAAACAAAATATTTTAACCAAATTAAATCAGATTTATTTAAACCCAATTAGAATAGGTCTTAGTCCAACCAAGATCTTAATTAAATCAAATTAAATTAATTTTAATTTTAATTTAATTTCTAATTAAATTATAGATTGGGTTGATATAGGTCCTAGTCTCACTAGGACTTCCAATTTGACTTGGTCCAACTTGATCTTTAAACAAAATAAAATAAAAATTTAATCTAATTAAAATAAGTCTTAACCTAATTAAGAGCTTAATTAAATTAGATTTAATTTTTATTTAATTTCTAATCAGATTAGAAATTGGGTTGATCCAAGTCCTAATTGAACTAGGACTAGTTCTTCTTTGCACTTGGCTTATCCAATAAGCCAATTAGACTTGATCCAATCGAGCCTAAATTAAATTTAATTAAATTATATTTAATTAAACTTAATCTCAGTCCTTTGATTTAATCAAATTAAGTTAATTAGTAATCGAATTGCTAATCGATCCTCCTACAATGCTTGCACTAGGTTGAACATCAATTGTATTGATTATTTAATCTTAGAACGATTCTTAATCGTTGATCAACCATCCAATTGGATCATGAACTCTAATGTGTGTGACCTCATAAGTCCAAATCTAAGTCAGAAGCATAGGAATAAATTTTTATACCAATCAAAGTAACCATCTAGCAATGGTACCCATTGGCCGGATAGGTCGAATGTGTAGAACAATATCCTTAGAACCCATGCAGATTAGTTTTCATATAATTCATCCCCTTGACCAAAATGCTTATAGAACATCTCAGAGTTTAACTATCAACTCTGATCAGGTTGTCCACATTGTATTTCAAAATATCAAATCTATTTGATGGATTACCCTGACCAAGGTTTTGCTATATTAAAATACAGTGATACATTTTTCTTCAACTCTTAGAGCGGTCAATTCCATCTTGATCATACTCTAACTTTGCAAGTACTTGACTATGCCCAGAAGCCTTCCATTACTGAATTAGAAATTTAGTTAGTTCAGTATCAAAGCATAATAAGTTTCTTGCAAGTCACTAAGGCGATCTCAGGTCTAAGGGATACTTATACCTATATCCTATCAGAGATATTCTGGACAGTAGAATGCTCTGAAGTTGATCACGTTCAATGATGATGTACCTATATATCTAACCTGTATGTCATATCAGTATCTTCATACTCCTTGATTAAGAGGACAACCAACCTATATGGCATACAGTGACCTATGCTCGATAGAAGCTGTCGTCCCAATTAACAGCCTATCATTTGGTCGTGAATAGATTTAAGGACTAATCGATAAATTCTCTCTTTATCAAAGCTAATTAGTCCTAAGAACTTAATTACAATACTGAAGTTCGTTAGAAGATGAATTCTTTATGATGAAAAATATCAAAAATTATTTTATTTATTAATAAATTAATTATAGATATAATATAGCTCAACCATCAACAGGTTGACGATTGACTTTGGGATACATTTTTCAATAGTTAGAGCATATGGTTTCTTTTGGATCCAAACATTTTTGATTAAAATTTGGCCAATTCTTTTAATATTATAATCTAAAATTTTATGGCCACCATGGTTGCATTTGAAGCAAAATATATAATAATTTTTAGGTGAAGATCTAGTGAACATATTTTTGATAAATTTTTATTTCTTAACAGATTATAGCTAATTTTAGCTCAATTGAAAACAACATTTTGATTGTTCAATATTGCTTGAAGCTCTTGTGATCCAAGTGTAAACTTTTCAAGTATGGATATTAAATTTTCAATCTCCTTTCTTAGTTTTATATTTTCTTTTGAATGAGATTTTTCAGATTTCTAGAGCTCTTCTTTTTTTTTTTTTAACAAAAATTTTTTTAGATTTTGAAAGGATTTATTTTTTTTCAACTAAACTTTTCTTTTATTTCAAAAAAGCATCTTGTTCAGTCAATATTTTGTTCTTCTCTTTCAAGAAATCTTCTTTTTTAATTAAGAGCTCATTCTTTTCTTTAGCTAAAAGAAGATTTGATCTTTTAAACTCTTTATTTTTTAGCCTAATCTTTTTATATTCATCCATTAAATCATGAAAAGCTTCTAACAATTCATCAAAAGAAAATTTGGAAGGATTTTCATTGTTTACCTCATTGTTGTGAGCCATGAGATACAAATTTGCTATACTTTCATCCTCTTTGTCCTTATTTTTCTTTTCTTTGCATTGCGCCCCCCATAATTTTGGCTTTCTTTCTCTTCTATTTTTTCTTCTTTTTCTTCTTTTCATCCTTATGGTCTATGAGATACAAGTTGGGTTGAGCTTTCTTATCTTCTTGAAAGCTTGATATTTCTCTTTAATTTGCTCCCTCATAGGTTATTTTTAATTGATCCTAAATTTATTTTATCGAAATACTTGAAGAAATTATATTAAATTCATTGATGTCTATTATATAATAAAGTATATTCATAGCTTTAACATTTAGTTGGTTCATTTATTTATCATGCTTAGGCAATGCTTTGGGAGTGTATGAGCCATTGATTATAATCTTTCATAAGTTATAATCATATGCTTGTATGAAGATGCGCATTCGTGCTTTCCAATAACTATAATTTAATCCATTAATCATTGGAGGTCGATCAATAGAATAACCTTGATTAAGCAAAAATTCTATTCAGATTACCATGATCTTTTACTCTTTGACTGTTTGGTCAATAATTAAATATTAGAGCACCTGCTCTGATACCAATTATTGTCCAAGGATGGCTATCTAAGAGGAAGGATGAATTGGATATTTAAAAAATTTAAGCTTTAATTGTGCTGAATTTCAATGCTATGTACTTGGTGAAATAAAGTAAAATATAAGTATAGATGAAGAATAGTAGAAATAAAATTATAAAAAAAATATCAAGCTTTTAGAGTGATTTGGTATCAAACTCAGCACCTACAATCACTCCCTAAATAAATCTCTTAGGAATTCAACTATAATTCACAGCTAGAATTACAGTCCAATTATTTTTCCTAACTTACAATCAAATCCTGTTGGTTTTTCCTAACTTACCAAACAAAATCATACAAGATTATTTTTTAGGCTCATAATTAATCCAATTGATTTTTCTTGGATCACCAATCAAAACCTTATAAGTGATTATTTTTCTTTGGGCTAACAATCAACCCCAATTGATTTTAACCTTGGCTCACCAATCAAACCACTATAAATATCCAACTTAAGGCTTAGACCAACTCAAGTTTTCCATCCTGAGAAACTTGAAATATAACAAACCCAAGAATGAATACAAAAGATTAAGTTTAGAAAAATAAAACTCTTTGAAAGATCGAAAGAAGTCTGAATAATGATAGTTGAATGCTTGACTTCTTCTTGAATGCTTGAGTGATAATGAAACTCCTTGATTCTTGACATGAACACATCCTCACTTCACTTCACTCTTACTCTCACTTATTTGAGGATGATTTATAGTAGAAGGATAAAGGATAATTCTAAAAACAACTCCTTCTCTTCTCTTTTCAACTCACTTCTTTTGGTTTCTCAATGAATACTCAATAATATACTCTAAAATTTTTTTATAATATTCCAAAGATTTTCTTATATATTCTTGAGGTTTTTTATTACTTTTAAATTATTTAGAAGATCTTCAAAAAATGATCTAGCCATTAGAAACAAGAAAATAGCCATTAGAAGGCATATGGGATAAAAAGACTACAAATCTACAAAACTAGCCGTTATAGTGAACTTAGTTGACTAAGTTTCTCTTAGTCAACTAAGTCTTAGTCTGCTTGATCTGATTTAGTCTACTAAGTGGACAAAGCTTAAAAATCTGCCTTACTACTATTATCTAAGACTTAGTTAACTAAATTCTGCTAACTGGATAAATCTTGAAAATCTACCTTGCTACTATTCTCTGAGACTTAGTCGACTAAGTTCTCTGGATCATGAAATTTAATCTTTCTATACTTTCTATCTTATACTATCTTGTGAGAATGAGTTGACTAACTTTTAGACTTAGTCAGCTCAGTCTCTTGGATCCTGAAACTTGGCTTTTTGTCATTGATACTGAGTTGACTAAAATTTTCACTTGGTCGATTCAAATTGCATGCCAAGCATGCCATGAAGTTTTTAGCAGCTTTTCTTCTCTAATTTTATTTGTAGACTAGACTTGTATTCTAAACTTGATTTAATTTTTATTAATCTTTCTTTTTAAGATGTGTCAAGTCTAGATTTTCTTCAAAGACCTCTTGAGTGGTGGTACTCAGTTTAATTGATAAAAATCACTTGAAAAAAGATGAGCACTTGGAATTTAAACTGTACATCCCAAAAAATAAAGTTAGACATTATAACTTATACTCAAAACTCTTTGTCATCATCAAAATTAATCATTAGGTCAACAATTAGAAAGAAATTATGTTTGTTGGACTAAAATCTGGGGTGATGCTACAAAAATTACTTCAATCTTAACCTGATCTACCCCAATCCCTTTCTCAGATTTGATATATCTAGACTTCAACTCTTTCTAATCTAAAGTATGATACTTTTTTAAAATTAATTTTAAATTTTCTTCTATATATTATTTTAATATTATAGATAAATTTTGAAGGCTATCCTCAAAAATAGTGTCAAATATAAAAAAATCAGGCTTAAAATTATTATCTCTCATTTCAGCAATATCCCATCCTATAACTTCTTTATGTGCTTTTAGAACACCTTTAAGTTGGTCTTCCTGGATAGGTATTGTTGGTAGGGTATCCATAGGAGCATCAGGATGCGGCTTCAATTTTAGATCAATTGGTGGTTCCAATAAGAAAGCTATTGGTGGGCTAGGCAGTGGCTCAAGTTTTACAATCCAAAGTGGGATGATTTTGGGATAGGATGTACTTACTTGATTACTAACTTCTGTATTGTATCCATCATCATCAAATCATTCACCTCATAATGAGTCAGATAGGGATTTAATGAATCTTGGAAAAGAATTGTAGATGAAGCTTCCTCTAGTATGTTATTCATTTGTGATTCTTGTAATTAGGAAGTCTCTATTGATTCCATCATCTCATCAATTGGTCCTTCCTTCCTTTTAAAAGGACTGGATAATTCTAGGGAATTTGGGAATGAGTCCATAGGTAAGTGAGATGAGAATGGAATTGGTTCATCCCACCATTCTATTTCTTTGCTATACATTGCTACCTCAGTAATATGGTCTAATAGAGTCTTTTTAGTTTTGTGAGGTTGTTCTATGACTATAGATAAAGAAAATAATGATGAAAATGATCTCTTATATATTTTTGCCTCAGTTATACAATCCAAGAGGGTCTTTTTGGTTGTGTAAGGTTGTTCTCTGACCATGGATAAAGAAGATGATGATGGAAATGGTTTCCTATATTTTTTTGCCTTAGTTATACAATCTAAGAGGGTCATTTTGGTTGTGCAAGGTTGTCCTATGACCACTTTATTCTTGAGAGTTATATATGATTACTCAAGAAAATATTTTTAGAATATTAAAATTTTTAGTGAGGTATGCCCCCTTAGGGCCAATCTCGAGCTGACCGGACAACTCGCTTTCCTTCTGCTAATAGAATGTAAGTGCTTACTTCTCTAGTTCTTTATAATTTTGCATATAGGAGTAAAAGGTCTGTTGGACAGTCTAACTGATGAGTTCTAACTTATTTAATGCTTGTTGAATCCTCTCGTCAAAAGTTGACTCATTATTATTTGGAAAAGATTGATATTGTAGGTAGGGCAAATCATAATGTGCATCCATAAAAGTGGATCTTTGTGGCACAGGGGTAATCACTAGTTGTGATTGCCACAAAAAAATTGGTTGAGCCTCCTAGCCTAGATTTTAAGTGTTAAAGTTTTGGTTATTTCCTAGTTTATAGGCTATTTAGGTTTGATCTTGCTAAACTTACTCATACATATACTCAAGAAATTGATGTGGGCATTCGCTTGTATAGTGAGTGGGGCTTGAACAAATTGCACAAACTTGTTATGTAGGAAGAAAATATGGATATAAAGAGTTTCTAATAGTTGTTAGACTATCTAATCTACGAGATAGCTCATCCACTCTCCTCTCTAGATCTATCAAGATTGTTCTGATTATTTAAATATGTGCAATCAAGAGTTCTAGATCAGAGCAATTCTCTTTTAATTATTATTTATTTTAGTTTATTTTTTAAAAAAAAAGATAAGGATAGAGAATTTTAAAGATAAGAGCCTAAAGGATCCTATATCTAGAAATGATAGAGGAGAGTATTTTAATTAAAGTTTGAATTGTAATGGCAAACAAGTTAAGCAAACATAGACTCTCTATCTTAAGATTAATTTAAATCTCGACAGCTCCTAACTGCCAAGGTCACTTTCAAGCCATCCAACTAAAGAATCAGCCATTCAACTTGCTAGGTAAGTATAAAATCGATGGGAGTCCTTCCATTGCTTTTTTTAGACACCAATTATTTTAGTTAGGTAAGCTAATGGAACCAATTAAGTAACCACCTTCTTTTGAGATGTAATCCCTAAACCACTTGCCTTAGACACCAGTCAAACTGACTAACCCTAACTTAGTCCAACTCTTAAGATTACTTGTCCTAACGAGCTCGAATATCCTTAAGGGCCAATATTTAATTAATTTTAAATTAAAATCTTGATTTATACAATATGAAGGGTGGTGATTTGTGGGCTAAGAAAGGATGATCAAATCTCCATCTTATCTTATTTAATGGGTTGTACCCTTAAAGTAAGTTATGGATACGCAATGCAAACAAAACAAGGTGTCTAAAACATGTTAACTTTTTTTTAAGATTTAATTAGTTTCTCAATATTAATTAAGTATTATGAGGTATATTTATTTTTTATAAATTAGATTATTTAAAATAAAAAAATAAAAAGTAAGATTTAATTAAATTAATTAGATTAATTATGTTAAGTTTTATTTAAACTAATTTAGAGAATCTAACTAATTGGAAAGTAAATTACACTAGTCTTGAAAGATAACTAGGTAACCTAAGAAATTAAATCAACTTTTAAGATAATAATTTATTCTAAATTATAAATTAATTATGTATAATATGATAATTATTTAACTATGCAATTATGGTAATCTTTTTAGAAAATAATTAATAAACCATATATGAAAAGCAATATAAAGCAAAAATTTAAAGAAAGCATAAACAACAATATTAAGTAATTAAATTAACTAATAATAAAAAGGTAAATTATTAATCAATAGAATAAAGTATGAAAAACAAAAGCAAAACAAAAAGTAAATAATAAACTAGAAATATAAAGTATTAAAATGAAATAGTAAAATAAATAAAGCAATAAAATAAAGTATGAAATAAATAACATAATATAGCATATAATGCAATAAATAAGGAATTAACAAAATTTTTTAATTTTCTTTTTAAATTTTGTTTTTTAAATTTTTTTAATTGAAGCAACCATGCTACAATCCCTAGCAATAGTGCAAAAAATTTGATTGCTTGTCATTACAGTGACAAATAAAAATTAAACCCAACATTAATATGAATTAGAGCAGTGATGAGTCGGATATTGATTTTCTCGAGAATTGAAGGCTTAGTTACATTCAATTTTAATTAAAAAATAAAAATTTAAATTAATTTTTAAATTAAAATTTTAAAATAATAAATTAAAAGGAATTAATTTAAATTTATCAAATTAAAATAAAAAAGTAAATAATAAATAATTAGAATTTAAGAATTAATTTAAGATAAGATAAGAAATTATCTAAGGTTCCAATTCCATCTTTCAATATTCAAGTTTATAATTGATTCATGAAAATTTTCTATTATCAATATTCAATCTTATGAAATGTATATATTCTTAATCTAATTTTAATATAATCTATTCTACCGAGTATAGACCATATCTACCATGATCATGAACCATTTCATAGACATAGACTATTGTATCATGAAATCAAAGAATATAAATATAAATCTAATTATTTCTTATAATTTAGCTAATCTGAGCATAGACCATATTTATTTGTGATCATGATTTATCTTCTTAGATATAAATTATAAAAAAAATAAATATTAAAATATAAATAATTCTTATAATTTATCCTAATCTGAGCACAGATTGTATCTATCTATGATCATAATTTATCTCCTTAGGTATAAATTATAAGAAATTAAATATTAAAGCATAAATAAATAAGAAAAATAAGTAAAAGATAAATAAATTTTATTACCAAATAAAAAAAATAAGATTCAAATTACAAACTCTTATACTTAAAAGACTTTCTTTACTTTCTTGGATACAAGATTTATAGTCATATATGGATTTGATCATATCAAGTAGAATACGAAGAATGTGACAGTACTTCCACTGACTTTTTTGTGCACACATGGCTCCTTATTTTTGATGAAATCAATTAATTTGATCATATCATTAAAGGGAGTATTCCAACTCCAGGATGCTTGCTTAAGTCCATATATGGAACTTTGCAGCTTGCAAATTTTGGGATCACTACCATTAGATATAAAATCCATAGGCTACTGCATATAAATATCTTCCTCAAGATATTCATTTAGAAATGTAGTTTTCACATCCATCTGCTAGATCTTATAATCAAAATAGACTACAATCGCAAGTAAGGTATGAATGGATTTCAGCATAACCACTGACGAAAAGATCTTTTGATAGTCAATGCCTTTGCATTGACTATAGCCTTTTGCCACTAGCCTTGCCTTGTAGGTCTCTACCTTACCATCTAATATAATTTTTCTTTTAAAGATCTATTTACATCCAATAGGTACAGTACCTTAAGGTAGATCTACTATGGGCCATACTTGGTTGGAATGCATGGAGTCAATTTCTGACTTCATTGCTTTCATTTACTTCTCAAAGTTTACATCTAACATCACTTCATCATAGATTTTGGGATCATTCCTAATATCCCTATCTCCCATAAGGAATGCTTCCTCTGATCCTCTATAAGTATACCTGTAATATCCCAAAACTAATTAAAAACCCCAATAGCATAGATCTCAATGTAGATCTTAAAAAAAAAGGTAATTGGGCCAACACCTGCATTGCATGTGTTGGAATTAGCATGGAAGGAGTTTAAAAAAAAAAAGAATGTGGAAGAACTCCCAAAGGAGTTTTTCTCTGGTTAGAACTCTTATTGAGTGGAAATCAAACACGAATCTTCTCTAATTCAAGATCTATTTAAAGGCTTTGATCTCCAAACTTTTCTTCACAAAATCACCACCAAAACTATGTTGATTTGCTACCTACTCACCAGTGGTTCTTCCTTATTTTGGCCATTAGAAATCAGACTAAAACCATCTAACAATTAGGTAATTTCTTCTAATCATCTTCCCTTAATTCTCTATAGATTTTAAACTTAAATTTTTATTGAATTTGTTGTCTCAATCCCATGGAAAACATCTAATTTTGAAATATCCTAAAATCCCCTATATTGTTGATTTGTTCTTGATTTTTCCCACTATCATGGGCCACCACCGATCACTGGACCAGCGTGGTTGTCACCATTGGGGCTTGCTCGTCTAGCCATGGGTGCTGCCAGTCCAGGAAGGAAGCCCCTTTTACTTTGGATCAAGGGATAAGGGAGTCTCCTGTCCCATTTAAGAAATAAGGAAGAAGAAGAGGACCATGTCCTCCATTTTATATGGAAGAAGGAGAACAAAAAAAAAGGAAGAAAGAAGAAAAAAAAGAAAGATGAAAAAAAAGAGAGAAAGTTCTCTTTCTCCCTTCTCTGAGTTTGAAATCCTCACTTTCTCTCTCTAAAAGTTTAACTTTCTCTCTCTAGTTTCTCTCTCTACTTTTTCTTCAAAATTATTGCTCTCTCTAAGATGATTTTGCCCCCAAGATCAGTCCAATGAAGGACTTCCTTTTAATGATTTTCATCAAGCTGAGTGAAGGATCCTGATATACGATCATTGGACAGTATACCGGCACCCACTTTGGTCAAATCCAAATAACATTAGATTTGATCTATTTAATTTCTATGAGCTGATTATATCTTAATATAATCTTGATTAAATAAATTTATTTGATCTAACTAACCTCTGATTTTTGGACATCATACCAGCCTCCACCATGACTCTTATGGAATATCACTGATTTGATCATCCTTCATATCCTTGATTGAACTACCTATATTATAATATAATCTTTCATCAGATGAAGTTAGATAACCAACCAATCTAAATCATTAGATGCGATTACCTATAAATCATGTCTTTCTTGATTATTCATATTTTTTTCTAATTATTGAATTTAAATATGTATAGGAGTATAGTGAAATCGACAAGAAGGTATCCAACATTGGGATTGTTGGGAGTAAAATAATCCACACCGAAATATTTAACCATCGACTCCCATTCTGAAGGAATTCATCGATTCTCTCAACAACAAGTCCATACCGTGAAACTTGTCGAAGGCATATTGAAGCCCGACCAGATAATCTTCAATAATAAAGGAGAATTATTATTTAATTAATCTTATTTCTTAACATAGAATGAATGATAGGATCAAAGTTCAACCCTCTTGATCTTGATTTAAAGATAGTTAAAGTCCTACATTATGGACAATGCGTTCCTTCCAACCAAACTCCTCAAGTCATGCTCCTTCCAATCGAACTCCTTCTGGATGAACTACCCAATCATGCTTCTCCTAGCAGTGCCTTCCAATCATGCTCCTCCAAGTGGCACCCCTTCCAGGCGGACTCCTTCTAGACCTGCTCCTTTCAATCATTCTTCCTCCAGCCAAAGTTCATCTATTCAAGTACCTTTTAGGAAGAGCTTCTCCTAGCCAGTTGTGGATCTACTTAGTCCGTATTATGGCTGTCAACTGGAGCCATCCAAAAGAACTCATCAAGTTACTAATTCATGATGATTGTTCCATGAAAGATGGAGCATAGTACTTTAGATCTCAATTTAGGAGGCATCTACCAGTACACGATCCTTTTGAGGCTTTTGAACTGTTGGAAATTATATCCTATAGTCAATCATCTAGGTTGTAGATGGTTGAGCTAATTATAATTATACTTAAATTATTAATAAATAAAATTATTATTTAGCCTTTTCATCACTTTATGCATCTTTCTGTAATGAACTCTTCTGTGATGAAGTCCTTAGAGCTATTTAGACTCGACAAAGGAGGATTTATCATTTAGTCCTTAAAACGTGTTCATGACCAAATGATTCATTATTATCTAGGATGATAATGTATCGAATGTAGGTCATTATGTGCCATAAGTATTGGTTGTTCTCTTAACCAAGATGTATGGAGATACTATTATGGCATGCAGGTGAAGTGTAGGGGTACATTTCACTGAACGTGATCCAACTGTGAAGCTCTCTACTATCAAGAGTTGCTCTCAAAAGATATAGGTATAAGTGTCCCTTAGACCTGAGATCACCATGATGATCTACAAGCAACTCATTATACTTAGGTATCGGACTATCTAAATTTTTAATTCAGTGATGGAAGGCTACTAGGTGCAGTCAAGTACTTGTGAAGTCAATGTGTGTGTCAAGATGGGATTGACCCCTCCAAGTGTTGGAGCAAGTGCATCACTGTATTTCAATTTAGCAAACCCTTTGCCGGAGTGGTCCATGTGATGGACACTGAGTTTTTAAATATAATGTGGATGAATTTTAAGGTTGACAGTAAACCCTAGATCATTCTTTGAGCATCAAGGTCAAGGGGATGAATTATATGATAATCATATGCCACAAGTTTGTCGATGTTGCATTATAATTATTCGATCTATCTAGATGTCGGATACCATTGCAAGATGGTCACATCGATTGGTACAAAATTAGTTTCTATGCTACTAACTTAGGATTCAAACCTATGGGGTCATACGCAATAGGAGTTTCTACCTGATCTGATGGCTAATATTGAGTCTCGATGATCTAAAACTCTATGGTCAAGAGTCCCACTAGATTGAAACTCTGTGATCAAGAATCTCACTGGACTGGAACTCTATGACCAAGAGCCCCACTGGACTGAGACTTTGAGTCCTTCGTGTCCGAGACTCTCTGATCGATAGTCCTGATGACTTGGGACTCTATGGTCAAGAGTCCCACTGGACTGGGCATTGTGACCAAGAGTCCTGGTGGATTGAAACTTTGAGTCCTACTTATTTAGGACTCTTTGATCAAGAGTCCCACTGGTCTGGGACACTATGATCGCATGTTCGATTCGTTTGGAACACTGAGTTCATGAGTCGCACTAGTTTGGGACTCTTTAGGAGTTTCCTATTGATGGTACTCGAATGCCCGACAATCCATCCGATTGGGACTCTAATATTTTTGAAGGATTAATTAGAAATTTAATTATTAATTAGCTTAATTTAATTGAGCAATGAAAATTTGATCAAGTCCAATTGAATTTGATTCAATTGGGTTTGACCCGATCAGGTCATGAGAAGACCTAATCGCTAAGAAAGATTCGATCCTGATTTGATCAGGATCTGAACCTAATTAATTTCTAATTTAAATAAAATTTTATTAATTTGAATTAAGCTAATTTGGTTGGGTTAAACCTGATCAAATTGGTTTAAATTAATTAGGTTTGGTTGAAACCAATTAGGACCAAGTCAAATGAGATTTGAATTTAAATTCTACCCTAGCGCCCACCATATTTGACTTTTCCACCTTGACCCACGCTCTCTTCTATGATTTTTGCATGAGATTTCTCATGTAGAAATGAATGTGCACCCTTCCTCTCTTTTGTCTTTGATCTGGTCCAAGGGTTAGACCAGCTCAAACTAAGTTGAATTTTGAATTTAACTTGGTTGGTTTGAAATTTGAAAAACCTAATCTCTTCCTTATCTGTTCTCCATGCCTACCTATCTTTCATCACATATTTTTTTGGGAGATTTTAGATTGAGGGCAAGTAGAAGGAGAGTCCTTCTGCTTGTCATCCTTTGGGATAGGCGTTGGAAAAGAATAAGACCCCATTTGAATTCAAATACTAGTAGTTGGTTGAAACTAGTTCAACCAAACTTTACCTATCCACTCCATATGGAATTTCTACTAATTTTTCATGCAATAAATTATGAGAATTTTTGTGAATTAAGCCTGAGGGACTAAATTTTTGTGGTAAAAGTTTGAAAGTGATTGGGCATTAGTTTTGGGTGAAAAATCTTAGAGTGAAGGTGAGCAGAATCCTATAGCACTTTATTTTTCCTTCATGCCTCTATTCTCTTTTGATTTTCATATCTAAGGACACTTAATTTTTTGATATGATCTAAATAGGATTTATAGATTTAAAAGTCATATTTCTATAAAAATTTGTTTCATAAAGGAACTCCACACAGAGAAGGCATGATAGGGTTTTTAGTGCATCAGGGTTTTTGGGCTGAGTGAAATCCTAGGGTTGGGACCCTGGGTTCGGGTGGAGAGATTGAGTGCTGTGAGCATCGGATCGCTACCAAATTTGAAACACTACTTCATCATCTTTCAAAGAATATGTTTTAATTTTTAGAATATTTAAAAGATTAAAAAAAAGTTGATCGATTGGATCGATCGCGATCAGCCATTGAAGGCCCTAGCAAGATGCTAGCACTCCAATAGGGCTGATTCGGACTAGGAGCTCTAGGTCGACCAACCAAAGAGGCCGAACATGTGTGTGGTTGTAGTGTGACACTAGAGAATTATCTAGTGAATTCAGATTATGATGATCAACTATTTACGAAAAGATATCGAGTTCTAAACTCGTATTGATCAACAGATTCGATTTGCTGATCGATCACATTTAAATTTTAAATTACATATTAGCATGTCTAGATCTTGAGTAGGGTTTAAATTGATTAGATCAATGCATATAGTAGATTAATATTTGATTATATTTACTTTTGTTGCTATTTTATTTGAAAAAGTTTTAAAAATGCATGCTTAAGTCCTACGCAATTTCCTTCATGAACTCCTTAAAGCCACTAGTTATTGCTCCAAGAAACCTTGGTCAGTTATAAGTTCGGTACATATACTGAAGTCTCCAACCTACGTCTGAACTCCAACAAAGAGATCTCAACTACCTACAAGTTGTGATAATCAATAACTCATCCTTCGCAACAAACTCCACGTGGCCTGAGCAGCCTACTACCAGACGGTTATGGCTATCACCATCAATTTTTTATATGCTCCATCCATAAAAGGGACCCTCTAGACATATTTTTCTCTAAGCTTTTTTCTTCTTCCTATTACTCTACTTCTCTATTTTCTGAGCGCTCTATTTCAGTTGGCCAAAAAATTAACTTGAGCATCAGAGGGTCCTGCCAAAGCCACCCACCTCCAATTAGGACTTTGTTTTACAGCTCCCGTCGGTGGCCATGCCTTCCCAACCCCAGCCACCTTCGACATCCTCATAGATTTTTACACCAATAGGATCAGAGCTAAAGAAAGGATCTCTGAGTTCTTGTTCTAAAAGAAGTGCCTAGTCGATCCTATCTGCCTTGTTCTTCTCCTAATCTTCTTAATCCACCTCCATTTAATCCCTTCTTGCTCCAAAATTTCCCTAAAGAAGATAACCACCCGACAGTCTACTACTTTTGCTGCTAGACTCGAGCCAGATCCACCCATCCCAACTCCATCGTCGGCACCGCAGCCCCCTCCATCGTAGCCATGGTGGATCTTGAGCAATTCAACCTACTGGTATAGTAGTTTAGGGGCCTCACCAAAATGGTGCAAGCCATGCAATGATCCCTGACATTGATTCTACTAGAGAAGTCCCTGCCAGAACATCAAGAAGTAGCACAATGAAAGCCTACCTGGGTAAGCAGGCCTATAACCTCTAGGAAGAGGAAGCAAAGGGCAGAGAGTCCTTGTTCCAATCATGATTCCTTTCCTGGAGAGACTCTCCCCATCTTTAGTCGCTGCCCTTCCAAGATCCATGATCGAGATGATGCTCTTAATCAAAAATTTTGAGAGATGAGCCGACAGATCGTAGAACTCCACCCTATTGCCCCGATTCATGATAATGACATCTACACCGATCCCCCCTTCTCCACCCGAATCATGAAGGATCCCATCCTGTTGAACTTTAAGCTTTCTTAATTGGAGAGTTATGATAGGACTTTCGATCTGGTTGACCATCTTGAGGCCTTCTGGACCATGATGTTGCTCCATGGCATACTTGACGCCATTCTTTGTCGAGCTTTTCCCTCTACTCAAAAGGGAGCAGCAAGGAGTAGGTACTCGAACCTCAAACTGGGTATTATTTTTTCTTTTGATCAGCTGAGCTTCAAATTTATGACTCACTTCATCAGCAACCATCGTCAGAGATGAGGTTCAAACTCCCTCGTTAACATAAAGCAAAAGAAAGGAGTGTCTATTCGAGGCTATGTCTACCACTTCAATGTTGCTACCCTAGAGGTCTGAAATCTAGACCATTCTATTACTATGACTGTAATGAAAGGTGGTCTCCAAAAAAATAATCTTCTTTTTTTTTGGAGAAGAAGTACCCCCAGGACTTTTCCGACATGCTAGCCTGGGTTGAAAGTTATGCCCGAGCAGAGGAAGCCTTCCAACTGAAAGATGAAGAAGCCATGAAAGAGCGATAGGTGGGCAAATCCAACAAGCTTGCAACTGAAAAAAAGGCCAAATGAAGCTTGGCCATGCTTCCGAGCCCCTCTTGAGCGCAATGAGCTAGGACTCCCCCTCGAGCTCATCAACAAAGAAGCCCAGACAGAAAACCATGATGGAACTCCCTTCTAGAAGATTCCACAACTATGCTCCTCTGAATGCCACAAAGATCAAAGTGCTGATGGAGATAAAGGAGCAACTACTAAGGCTAGAGAGGTTGTAGAGTCACCCAACCAAACACAACCCCAACAAGTACCGCCTCTATCATTATGACCACGGTCACGATACTGAATAATGTATCCAACTTCAAGATGAGATTAAAGCACTGATTAGAAGGGATTGGCTAGATCGATTCAGGTGCTAGTCAGAAAAGAGGAAAGATTGGCCAAGAGCCCTACCATAGCCTGAACCACCTCAGAGGAATGAACAACAAGAAGATCGGCCCCCACTTGGCATCATTAATACTATTGCTAAGGGACATCGACGGAGGGAAGCCAGTGGATCAATAGAGCTAGCAAAAAAATGGTGAACTGAAGATCCTATCACTTTCATTAAGAAAGATGCTCAAGGGGTACAGTTTTCACATAATGATGCGGTTGTAGTAACTCTAAATATTGCCAACTATAATGTATGCCACATTTTGATTGATAATGGATGCTCTGCTGATGTCTTGTTTTATGATGTTTTCTCTAAAATATCCATATTAGATAGTAGGATGGGTCTAATGAATTTTTTGTTAGTTGAGTTCACTGGCAACATAGTGCAAGTTGAAGGGATAATAAATTTACTAGTCATGGTGGGTCGATATCCAAAACAATCTGGAGCCCAAGTCGATTTCATAGTGGTGAAGCATCCTCTGCTTACAATGTAATCCTCGGCCAATCTAGTTTGAATGCACTCCGGCCTATAGTTTTAACTTATTACCTGAAAATAAAGTTCCCAACAAGGCACAAAATTAGGGAGGTCAGAGGAGATCAGACACTAGCTCGGTACTGCTATAATATTGCCCTATAGGAAGAAAGGCAAGCAGATCCTTGTCCAGTGGATGGACTTGATGCCTGTGATGACCTGTCTAAAGAAAGGGGGGAACCCATTGACGACCTAGAGGAGGTCCCTTTGAATGATGGGAATAAGGAACACATTGTAAAGATTGGCTTTAATATGAAAGGAGAAGTCAGAAAGCAGCTCATCACCTTCTTACAAAAGAATGCTGATGTTTTTATCTAGGTGCCTATAGATATGCCTGGGATTGATGCAGAGGTAATACAACATCATTTGGGTGTGGACCTTAAATGTTGGCTAGTGAAGCAAAAGAAGCGCATCTTTGCACTAGAGAAATAGAAGGCTATCATGGACGAGGTTGATAAATTGCTAAATATGGAGTTCATCCAGAAAGTGTCTTACTTGAATTGGATTGCAAATGTCATCCTTGTCAAGAAAGTCAATGGCAAGTGGAGGATGTTCATAGACTTCATAGATTTAAACAAAGCTTGCCCGAAAGGTAGCTATCCCTTGCCCAGGATTGACCAAATGGTGGATGCAACTTCAGGCCATGAACTCCTTACCTTCATGGATGCCTTCTCTGGCTATAATCAAATTCAGATGCCACCAGAGGATGAGGAGAAGATAGTTTTCATTACTGATCATGGTCTTTATTATTACAGGATCATGCCCTTTAGGCTTAAAATTGTTGGTACAACTTATCAGCACCTAGTGAATAAGATCTTCAAGGAGCAAATCGACCGCAACATGGAGGTGTATGTAGATGATATGCTAGTTAAAAGCTGATCTTTATCGAATCATATTATCAATCTCAAAGAGACCTTCAACACCCTGTAGAAGTATAAGATGAAGTTGAACCCTATAAAATATACTTTCAAAGTAACCTCAATAAAGGTTTTGAGATTCGTGGTGTCAAGGCACCGCATCGAGGCCAACCCAGAGAAGATCAAAGCCATTTAAGATATGATCATCCTAAAAATAATAAAAAAAGTTTAGCATCTCATAGGTAGGATAGCAGCCCTGAATCACTTCATTTCAAGATCGGTGGAGCATTGTATGTCCTTCCAAATTCTTAAATAGCGCAAGAACTTCAATTAGACTCTTGAGTACTAGTAGGTCTTTGAAGAATTAAAGAACTATTTTAGTTCATCTCAACTCCTAGCCAAGCTTGAACCTAGAGAAGAGCTATTCTTTACCTTGCTGTATCTCCAACAGCTATTGCAGCCATCCTGATCAGAGAGGAAGCTAAAGTTCAGAAGCCAATCTACTACATAAGTAGAGTCCTAAGGGATGTGGAAATAAGATACACTAAATTAGAAAAATTAACTTATGCCTTATTGATTAAAGCCAGAAAGCACCGACCTTATTTTCAGGGACACATAATTACTCTCCTAACTGATCAACCCATCAAAGCAGTTCTTCACCGATCTGACACCTCTGGAAGAATAGCAAAATGGACGATCGAGTTAACTAAATTTGACATTCATTTTTAACCTCGGCCATTCATTAAAGCTCAAATATTGGCTGATTTTATAGACACTATTCTAGATATGATCGAACCAAAGCACCAAGAAGTTCATATCCTTGACTCCCCTAAATAAAAAGGTGATCTCCCTAAAAACTTTTGGGCACTATATGTTGATGATTCATTGAATGCTTCTAGAGTAGGTGCAAGCTTGATTCTCATTAATTCGAAGGAGATTGTGGTTGAGTACGCTTTGCACTTGTAGTTTCCTATAACTAACAATGGAGTAGAATATGAAGTCCTGATTGTAGGACTAAGAATAACCAAAGAACTAAAAGTAGAACATCTAAAAGTTTGCAGTGACTCTCAGCTGGTTATGGGGCAAGTCAACAGCAATTATGAAGCTCGGGAGAAAAGCATGAAGAATTACTTGGAAAAGGTGAGAAGCTTGATCTCAACCTTTAATAGCTTTGATATCTAGCAGATCCCCAGGGCAGAGAATGCTAAAGCTGATTTTCTCTCAAAGTTAGCAATCCTAGCCCCAAATGAACTATTGAAGGAAGTCCTCTTTGATGTTCTGCAGCATCCAAGTTCAGAAGAGTTTCAAGCAATAATATAGGTCGACCATGAGCCTAGCTAGATTGATCTGCTGATTTCTTATCTCAAAGATGGAATTCTTCCAAGAGATCCAAAAGAAGCTTGAAAATTGAGAAATCAGGCCTCCCACTATGTCCTGTGTAAGGATAAATTGTGCAAGAGGTCATACTCCCTGCCACTCCTCAAATGTCTTTGACTTTTTGAAGCTAGCTACGTCTTAAGGGAAGTCCATGAAGGGATATGTGAAAATCACTTGGGGGCCATATCTTTATCTTACAAACTACTTTGGCAAGCATATTATAGGCCAACAATGCACCAGGATGCAATAGAATATGTGAGAAAATGTGATTGTTGCTAAAGAAATGCAAATATTCAAAGATAGTCAGCTTCATAGCTCACACCATTAAATGCTCCATGATCATTTGCATAGTGGGGAATGGATATACTTGGGCCTTTCTCCATAGCATCTAGGCAGCAAAAGTTTTTTTGGTGGTAGTAGATTATTTTACTAAGTGGATTGAGGCTGAATCCTTAGCAAAAATTACTAAAGCTAAAGTATAAGACTTTATTTTGAAGTCAATAATTTATAGATTTGGTCTACCATGGACACTAATCTCTAATAATGGATGCCGGTTCATAGGAATAAAGTTCACTAAATTCTATGAAGGCTTGAACATTTTTCACCACTTTATATCAGTAGCTCATCCACGGGTGAATGGTGAGGCCAAGATAACTAACAGAACTTTGCTTCAAGGGATAAAAGCAAGGCTAGAAAGAGCAAAAGATACATGGGTATATGAACTTTATCATGTACTTTGGGCTTACCAACCCATCCAAAGATCGCCTACTGGAGAAACTTCCTTTGCCTTAGCCTTTAGAATGGAGGCAGTTATTCCTATCGAACTCCAACTTTCTTCAGCATGGGTTGAAACCTTTAATGAGCAAAGCAACTCGCAGGATCTCAGAGTAAATCTTGAAATACTGGAAGAAAAATGAGAGAAGGCATAGATCTGAATGCTAGCTTACAAGCAAAAAATAGCTCGCTACTATAACTTTAGGGTCAAAAGGAAGAAATTCAGAATAGAAGATCTGATGCTTTGGCGAGCTGATGTTTCACAACCTCAAAATCAAGAAAAGCTCATCTCAAACTAGGAAGGTTCCTATGAGGTCATAAAAATCATCCGATCAAAAACATATTATCTGAAGGAGCATGGAGGAGCTGTGCTGCCATGGCCATTGAATTCAAAAAATCTATGAATGTATTATTAGTAACAACATCATAATAAAATTTTCTTACTTTAATATCTTTATGTTTTGTGCAAAATTATGCGATGGTAGAGAATTACACAAAATAAAATTGAAGACCTCTAGTTCATAAATAGGAGGTAAAGAGGAGAGGCTCTTTCAATAATTCTTTTATATCTTGATGATCTTGTTAGGAATAGGAAGAACTTCATCCTAATAAGAGAAAAGCCAATCCCATCAAGAACAGGAGGAAGACCTCATCCTAATGGGGAGACAAGAGAAGAGGCCCTTTCAATAGCCCTTTTGTACTCCAATGATGTTATTAGGAATAGGAGGAGAACCTCATCCTAACAAAAAAAAAGCCAAGCCTGCTAGGAACAGGAAGAGGACCTCATCCTTATAGGAGGACAATATGAGAGACCATAAAAGATGTGAAGATCCAATTATACAATCCTAGAAAGAACCTATCTAATGGCCATCTTCTGCAATCAAAAGATACATATGTCATGGCAAACCACAACCATTACTAAAGGGCAGCTCTATAATCATGAACAACAAAAAAAAAGAAGAGATTGAAAAAGCTACATAAGCATACAACTGAGATGAAGCAATCGAAAAGTAATGTTTCATTAAAAATAAAAGTTTGATACATGAAAAGTTCTGTAGGACCAGTTACAAAAAAAAGAAAAAGAAAAAAAAGAGAGAAAATTGATGAAGTCCTACTCAGTGTTGGACTTCAGGCCGCCAACTCCAACCATTACAAGGAAGAATTTCAGGCCTTCTATTTCTTCTTCGAGCCTCTTCCTCGCCGCCAAGCTCTCCCTCAACATCCTCTCCCATATATGCGATTCTTCCTTTATCTCTCTTAACCTCTTCCTAAGAACCGTGGACTCGACCTCTGCATCCTTGATGGAATCTTCTTGATAAACTATTTGGATCCTCAGCTGCTGTAGCTCAACTTTTTTCTTTTTATGTAATGTAGATAAGTCTACCTATTAGAAAATGTATCCTAAAGCCAATCATCTAGGTTGTAAATGATTGAGCTAAATATAATTTATACTTAAATTTTAATTTAATAAAATTATTATTCTAGTAATTTCATCACTTTGTGCAACTTTCTATAATGAACTTTCTATGATGAAATCCTTAGGACTATTTAGATTCGACAAAGAAGGATTTATCATTTAGTCCTTAAATTGATCATGACCAAATGATTCGTTATTTTCTAGGATGACAACGTTAATCAAGAGTAGGTTATTATGTACCATAAGTGTTGGTTATCCTCTTAACCAAGAAGCATGGTGATGCTGTTATGGCATGCAGGTGAAATGTGGGGATACATTTCACTGATCGTGACCCTACTGTGGAGCACTCTTCTATCAAGATTGCTCTCGAAGGATATGTATATATGTGTCCCTTATACCTTTGATCACCATGGTGACTTGCAAGTAACTTACTATACTTAGGTATCGGATTACTTGAATTTCTAATTCAGTGGTGGAAGGCTACTGGGTGTAGCCAAGTACTTAGCTTGTCAGTGCATGAGTCAAGATGGAATTAACCCCTCCAAGTGTTGGAGCAACTGCATCGCTATATTTCAATTTAGAAAATCCTCAGTTCAGATAGTCTATATGATGGATGTTGAATTTTGAAATACAATATGGATGTAATTTAAGGGTTGACAGTTAACCCTAAATCATCCTATGAGCATCATGGTCAAGGGGATGAATTATATGGTAACCATATGCCACAGGTTCGTCGATGTTGCATTATGATTTTTATTCTATCCGAACATCGAGTACCATTACTAGATGGTCACATTGATTAATACAAAAAATTAGTTCTTGTGCTACCAGCTTAGAATTTGAATCTATGGGGTCACACACAATAGGAGTTCCTACTTGATCTGATCAAAGAATTCCACTGAATTGGGACTCAGTTACTATTGGAGGATTAATTAGCAATTAGATAGCTGATTAGCTCAATTTGATTGACTGATGAGGATTTGATTAAGTCAAATTAAATTTAATTCAATTAAGTTTGACCTGATACGATCATGTGATGATCAAATCACTATGGATGATTCGACCCTAATTTGATTAGGGGATTGACCTAATTAATTTCTAATTTGATTAGAAGTTTATTGGTTTGGGTTAAGCTTAATTTGGTTGGGTTTAACCTGATCTAATTGGGTCTAGATAAATTGGTTTGGATGAAACCAATTTGGATCAAGTCAAATGGTTTTTCAATTTTGAATCAAATCTCTCTACGCCATGGTACTTTGACCCATTCATTTTCTCCATGCACATTATGAATGTGCATGGGATTTCTCTATGCCAGAAGAGAGTTTGCACTCTCCATCTTTTCGCTTTTGACCTGGTCCAAGGGTTGGACCAGCTCAAATTAAGTTGAATTTTGAATTCAACTTGGTTGGTTAGAAGTTTAAACCTCTTAACTCCCTACACCTTATCCACTCCCTATGCCATTCTCCTTTTGTTGCACATTTTTGTATGATTTCTCAGAGAGAGGCACGTAGAAGGAGAGTCCTTCTATGTGCTTCTCACTTATGTGGGCACAGGAATGGGATAAGAAGCATTTGAATTCAAGTTAAGAGGTTGAAACTTCCTGACCTCCAATCCTTATCCTACCATCTCAGGTCGCTCATTTTAAAATGGGATATTTTTTGTGTGGGTGAAAAAAAAGGAGGTGCATGAGAAATCTAAGAGAGTTTTCATAAGGAATTTTTGTGAGGCAGAAATTTGAGATGGGCGATCTCTTTTGGCGTGATGTTTTCGAAGAGAGAAGAGGGTCAAGGTCCTTATGGGTGTGTGCTAAATCATAGAGTAGGGACTCTAGATTTGGATGGAGTGATTGAGAGCTGTGAGTGCCAGGTCTCCATCGATTTTCCACCATCACCTCCTCTTCCTCCATAGAGTTTTTTTTGATCTTCTGGAACGTCCAGGAGATCAAGAGCAAATCATCGATTGGATCGACAAAAATCAGTTATCAAAGGCTCCGATGAGGAGCTAGCACTTCGAAGGGGCTAATCAGAACAAGAAACTCCGTGTGGACTCACTATAGAGGTCGGACATATGTGTGGCTATAGCGCGATAGGAGAGCATCTTTCGGTGGATTTGGATTATGGAGTTCATCTACCCGTGCATAGGTACTATATTCTGAATATAGATCGATCAACAAATATGATTTGCGGATCGAATGCTTTTTATTTTTTTGATTCATATTAACATGTCAAAGATCCTGAGTAGGGTTTTATGATTAGATCATAGCATGCATAGAATTAATGTAGACTAATTTTGCTTCTACTGCAATAAATTTTGAAAAAGTCTTGAAAAGCATGCTTATAACCCTACTAAGTTTCCTTCAAATGGTATTAGAGCAAGGGGTTGCTCGACATGATTAATATATAAATTAGAAAGATTTAATATGTAACACAATGATCGCATGGACGGTAGGTTGTCCTGCTATAAGATTTATCCCTTATAATGGAGAGGTTGTCATGGTATATTACGATCTATAACATTGATCATAAAAATTTTAGATGTGATCTAATGAATTTTTTATGATATGTTTTGAATTAATTTTAATCTAAATTTCATCAAAAATTAGTGTTTAGATTAGATCTAAATATTTCATAATTTTTATGTAATGTATATAGGTTTAGATTAAACCTGAATAGGATCTTATGAAAGTTTTGTTTGCTGGTCGGGTCGGCTCTCTTAGAAATTGAGCCAGCTTAACCAGCATGCCAACATGAAATGGCTCTGCAGCCTTCTATTCATGCCAGCTCGGTCAGGAACTAGGTTGGCTCAGCTTGTGTTTAGGCTAACTCGGATGGTATTCGATCCAGCTCGACTAAAAGATGGCCTTCGAAGATTCTATTTGAGCCAGCTGTCTTATGTGATGGGCTGACTCAATGTCTATTCGGGCTGGCTTACATGGGATCGGAGCCAGCTCGATAGAATGAAAGCTTGTGAGCTTTTATAGGAGTTGACTATCTCAGGCAATGGGTTGACTCTACGTCTACTCGGGCTGGCTCAGTTGGGATCCGAGCTAGCTCAACTGAGAAGCTGGCGAAAGCTATTCAATGGCTATTTTTAAGTGTTCTAACCGACAACTAGTGTTTGTTTGTGAAATAAGTCGACCCATTTTTGAAATGAGTCGATCTATTTAGTGAAATAGTACTACATTGCAAAGAATCTTTCAAAACTAAAAATTATTTTTGAAATGCCAAACCCCAACCCATTAGTCCAAAACTTAATTAAAAGAATTAAGTGTTGTCTAGTTAGATCTAAAATTATGAATTAAAGATCTAAGATAATTGCATAATACTATGGGTTAAAGGGTTAGATGAATTAGGTCCATTAATTGGGTTAGACCTAAGTTTAGTTAAAGAATGGATTAATCTTGAATAGTTGATCAAATCTAATCAAGTGTTGACTTAGAATAGGTCAAGGACACTCTAGACTCAACTTCAATAGTTGTACTTGAATGAGTCCATGTCTTTAACAAGACCAAGATGGACTTAATTCATGGCTAAGTGGTCTAGCCCAAAATTACTAGGTTGATCTGATTAAACCTAATTAACTGGTTGGTGTCTAAGGTAAGTCTGGCAATTTAGACTAGTGATTTTTAATTGGGTGCTACTCGCATTGATTCGATCTTTGATGAGTTAATGGCATATCCCTTTCACTAATCTCACTTGCCTAGCCGATATGGATAATTAGGATTTAATTAGATCACTTTGTGATTCAAGTTGACCCATGTCACTGAAAGTCAGTTTGATAGATTTTAATTCAGTAAGATTGAATTAGGTGCCCATGGATCGAAATTGATCCTAGTCTTCATCAATTGACTTCGTGAAGTCAGTGAGAGGATTTGATGTAAGGATTGATGGTGCTACCAAGCCTTGGGAGGCCACGGAAGGAGCTAGGATGTTGGCTCTGGGAATTCCAGAGGCTTGGTTGGTGCTTCGGAGACCTAGGATTCAAGGTGGAGTAAGAAATCAAAGAAGGAGAATCAAGACTGTAGAAAGGGTCATTTCTGTTGGTTAGTCGGCTTAGCCTAAAACTGGATCGACTAAGTCTCAAAGGACAGGCCAAATAGAGAGGAGCATGTTCAGGACTATAGCATGGCATGCAATTAGATCGGCTCAGTCTAAAATTGTGCCAACCCAGTCTCAAGCTAGATTGAGTCGACCTAGTCTCAAATTAGTCGATCCGGTGCTAAGACTGAACCGACTCAGTCCGCGGGTAGAGCTATGCGAGGATCTATTTAGGGCAAGGATAGGAACTTATCCTAAGGGTCTTAAGGCCTTGTTTGAGAGGTCTTAAGGGGGCTAACTCGTGTATGGGTCGGGCTTAGATCTAGAGGATGAGAGCATGGGAGACATGGATGTACATGAGCTTGATGAGTGCTTTCATGTATTGGGTTAGCAAGAGGAGTTTTTGGTTAGGCCTAATGGCTATGTATAAATACATAGGTTGTATTAGGGTTTAAGAAAAGAGGTGCAAGCAATATAGATCTTTTCTCCCTTCAACCTATCTTCTCTTTTCTCTCTAGAGTAGTTGCCCTAGGTTCTTGAAGAAGCCCTAGAGAGAGGGGACGCCTCCCTCAAACCCAAGGAGGGAGGTACCCCAACATAGATCTAGGTGATGGATCTATAATATACTGCCCTTTTGAACATCAAAGGTCTCCTGTGGTCTATGCTAAAGATCAGGGGCTTCCACAATATGGCATCTGAGCTAGGTGATACCAAGATGATGTGCTAACATTTGACTTGGTGAAGTCAGTAGGAGAAATATGGTATGTGTCCTTTCTATCTCAAATCATAAGTAAATTAAATCCTCTAAATTATTAGGTCCTTAAAATGATAAGGTTATGGGGATAACCAAGTCATAGCCTCCCATTAAGGTGAATAGTAATGAGTTTAATTTTCTGGATGGATATTGAAAGTGTCTTACACTTGGTATTCATCTGGATATTGGAATTACTGTCCATCATATGATGATTAGGTCACACTCTCTGAATGGCGATCAGATTAGCCAGAGCTTTTCTCGGGCCTGGTTTTCGTTCGCTAGATGCACTAAAGTCGATCATATTAATGGTTTGTCCTAACCAAACCTTTTCAGTGGAGGCTATAGCCCACTAAATTGGCTTCTAGGGCAAAACTTAATTATTAAAAATTATTTGGAGAAATAATTGATTATGAACCGACTTGTAGATGCATGCGGGATAGCCAGAGCTTTTCTCAGTCTCGTCTGTAGTCTATGTGGATTCTAGTACCCACTAAGGAATTAGTGTAATTTCTCAAATTGGAGGTAAAGGCTACCAATTTATTTAAAAGTAATGGAAAAACCTTTAAACTAAAGTCCAAGTCTTTAGGATTAATTAATTCAGGTACTAACAAGATTTCATGTTTTGCTTTTAGATAAATAGAATGGCACGTGTAAGTCCGCTCCATTCACTGTTGGAGAGTGATAAGCATTTAGGACCTAAGAATGAGGAGTCTAGTGTTGATCCTAATCAGACAGACCTAAAGAGGAATGGTCCTCTTGACCTGAATAGACTAAACATGAGAAATCAATAAGTGGTTGCTGGTCAAGGCTGTTATATGATAACATCTTATAATTTCTCTATTTATCATACATCTACCTAGGTATTAAATACCAGGAGTTCGATTCATATATGCAATTCATTGCATGGACTTTAAATTGGTAGAAAGTTTGAGAATGATGATAGATTTTTTAATATTGAAAATGAAAGTAAATTTTTAGTCCTAGAATTGAAAACTCTTGATCTATTTTTCAAAAATAATAATATTATTTTAAGTGATTATCACTATTATTCATTTTTTATGATGAACATAATATCTATTGGACTTTTGGCTCGAGATGATTATTATTTATCAATAAAAAGAAATTTTTATGATATCATTATGAATAGTATTATAGTAATGCAAGGATAATTAGGAAATGATATTTATATTTTATCATAGTCTATTAGTGTAATGTACACGTCTAATAAATATCCAAAACTAGATAATGTCATTGATGCTTATCTTTGGCACTATAGGCTCGGTCATATAAACAAGAATAGGATCAACAAGTTAGTCAAGGTGCATATCCTTGACATCGATGATTGTGAATTACTGAATACTTGTGTGTCCTATCTTCTTGGTAAGATGACTAAATCATCTTTTACTGCAAAGGATGAACGGGCCGTTGATCTTCTGGGTCTAGTACATACTAATGTATGTGGACCTATGAGCACATGTGTTAGAGGTGGGTTCTACTACTTCATTACATTTACTGATGATCTATCTAGGTATGGGTACATCTATCTTATGAAAACTAAATTCGATTCGTTTGAAATGTTCAAATAATATCAAAATAAGGTAGAAAAATAACTTAAGAAGAGTATTAAAACTCTTTGATCTGATCGAGAAGGTGAATACATTTCCAATGAGTTTCTAACATATTTGGGAGAGAATGAAATTCTCTCACAATGGATCGCTCTAAGAACACCACACTATAATGGTGTATCCGAAAGGAGGAATAAGACTTTGTGGGACATGGTTCGATTCATAATGGAGTTTATGAGTCTGCCAATTTCATTTTGGAGGTATGCACTTGAGACTGCTTGTTTTGTTTTAAACAACATTTCGAGCAAGTCTGTCGTAAAGACTCCATATGAGATATGAATTGGTCATAAGCCGATACTCGCTCACCTTTGAATTTGGGGATGTCCAGCTTATGTAAAATATTTACAGCTAGAAAAGCTTGGAACTAGGTCAGATAAATGCTTGTTCATAGGGTATCCCAAGGAAACTAGGAGTTATTACTTTTATCTTGCTAAAGAGCAAAAGGTGTTCGTTAGAATCGGATAGTCTTTTTGGAAAAGGAGCTCCATATGGAAGGAATAGCTACCTCTAATGTTAAGCTTAGTGAAGTTTGATAGGTAGAAAAATTGACACATTATAGTGAACCTACAAAACTTGATTTGATAAGTTTAAACCCAGAGCCCGTTGTAGAGGTACCCTTTAGGAGATCCGATAGAGTACCGCATCAGCTAGATAGATACTATAGTTTTTTCGTTCGAAACAATGATCCTATTGAACTCGATGAGAATGATAAGGATCCAATCACCTACATGGATGCTATATAGAGGTCTGACTCTGATAAGTGGCTAGAAGCCATGAAGTCCAAAATGGAATCCATGAAAGTCAGCAGTGTATGGACACTAGTTGATCCACCTGAAGTGGTAAAATCCATTAGGTATAAGTAGATTTTCAAAAGAAAAAGGAGCGTAGATGGGAAGGTGGAAACCTATAAAGTCCATTTGGTTACCAAGGGATATCGTCAGTGTTATAGTATTGACTATGACGAGACATTTTCTCCAGTGGCAATGCTCAAGTCCATTTGAATTATGCTTGCGATAGCAGCATACCTAGACTATGACATCTGATAAATGAATGTGAAGATGTCTTTCCTTAATGGAAAGCTGGATGAAGATGTGCAAGCTTTAGAGATCTATCTATGGGTTGAAGCAGGCATCTTAGAGTTGGATCATGCATTTTGATAAGATGATTAGAATGTATGGCTTCGTTAAGAATGGAGAGGAACCTTGCATGTACAAATGGGCTAACAATTCTGTAGTTGTATTTCTTGTACTATATATGGATAATATTCTTTTAATTGAAAATAACATCCCTGCATTACAGAGAATAAAGGTTTGGCTAACATCGCAATTCTTCATGAAGAATTTGGGAGAAACTTCCTACATCCTAGGGATGAAGATCTATAAGGATAGATCTAAAAGATTGCTTGGATTGTCCCAGTCCACGTACATTGATATCGTGTTGAAGAGATTCAGCATGGAGAATTCCAAGAATGGCTATCTCTTGATAGGTCATGAAATTTCTCTCTCGAAGAGGGATAGTCCGATAACTCCTTAGGAGAGAGAGCATATGAGTAGAATACCATATGCTTCGGCACTAGGTTCTATCATGTATGCCACGATATGTACGTGACCAGACGTGGCATACTCACAAGGGATAGTGAGCAGATACCAGTCTGATCTAGATAAGAATCACTGAAAGGTTGTAAAGATAATCCTAAAATATTTGAGAAATACTAAGGACCAGTGGCTCATTTATGAAGATACTGACTTGAAACTTGTAGGACACACTGATTCTAGTTTTCAGTCTGATCATGATGATAGTAAAAGTGTATCAAGTTATGTATTTATCCTGAACGATGGAGCGATTTGCTAGAAGAATTTCAAGTAGCATATTATGGTTGATTCTATGTGTGAGGTGGAGTATGTCACGACATCTGATGCTGCAAAAGAAGCTATGTAGCTATGAAAGTTCATCAACGAGCTAGGAGTGGCATCCTTCTTGGATGATCTGGTTCTACGTTACTATGATAGCACTAGAGCCATAGCTCAAGTAAAGGAATCGAAGGCACATTAGTGCACTAAACACATTCTGCGTCACTACCACCTTGTATGAGAAATCATAGAGCGAGGTGATGTTGAGCTTCAGAAGATCGACGAAAAGGAGAACATGGCTAATCTATTTATTAAAGCTCTTAGAATAAAAGAGTTCAAAAATCATAGATGGAAGATGGATATTCGATACTGTTCTGAGTGAATTTAGTCTAAGTAAGAGTTGTTGAAAAATATATCTTAAAGTCAATTATTTAGATTGTAAATGGTTGAGCTAAATATAATTTATACTTAAATTTTAATTAAATAAAATTATTATTCTGATAATTTCATCACTTTGTGCATCTTTCTATAGTGAACTCTCTGTGATGAAGTCCTTAGGACTATTTAGACTTGATAAAGAAGGATTTGTCATTTAGTCATTGAACTGATTATGACCAAATGATTCATTATTTCCTTGGATGACAACGTTAATCAAGAGTAGGTCATTGTGTGCCATAAGTGTTGGTTGTCCTCTTAACCAAGAAGCATGGTGATGCTGTTATGGCATGCAGGTGAAATATGGGGATACATTTAGTGATAGTGACCCAATTGCAGAGCTCTTTTCTGCCAAAATTGCTTGCGAAGGATATGGATATATGTGTCCCTTAGACTTGAGATCACTACAGTGACTTGCAAGCAACTTATTGTACTTACATATCCGACCATCTGAATTGGGTGTAGTTAAGTACTTGGCTTATCGGTGCATGAGTCAAGATGGGATTGACCCCTCCAAGTATTGGAGTAAGTGTATCATTGTATTTCAATTTAGCAAATCCTCGACTGAGGTAGTCCATATGATGGATGATGAATTTTGAAATATAATATAGAAGAAATTTTAGGATTGGCAATTAACCCTAGATCATCCCATGAGCATCATGGTCAAAGGGATGAATTATATGGTAACCATATGCCATAGGTTCATTGATGTTGCATTGCAATTTTCGATCTATCCAGACATTGGATACCACTGCTAGATGGTCACATCAATTGGTACAAGAAATTAGTTCTTGTGCTATCAGCTTAGGATTTAAACCTATGGGATCATACACAATACGAGTTCCTACCTGATCTAATGATTGATCAAAGAATTTCACTGGATTGAAACTTAATTATTATTGAAGGATTAATTAGCAATTAGATTGCTGATTAGCTCAATTTGATTGAGCGATGAGAATTTGATCAAGTTAAATTGAATTTGATCCAATTAAGTTTGACCTGATCAGATCATGTGATGATCTAATCACTATAGGAGATTCGACCATGATTTGATCAAGGGATGGACCTAATTAATTTCTAATTTAATTAGAAGTTTATTGGTTTGGGTTAAGCCTAATTTGGTTGGGTTTAACCTGATCTAATTCGGTCTAGATAAATTGGTTTGGATGAAACCAATTTGGACCAAGTCAAATGGTTTTTGAATTTTGAATCAAATCTCCCTATGCCATGATACTTTGACCTGTTCATTTTCTCCATGCACATTGTGAATGTGCATGGGATTTCTACACACTAGAAGGGAGTTTGCACCCTCCATCTTTCTGCTTTTGACCTGATCCAAGGGTTGGACCAGTTCAAACTAATTTGAATTTTGAATTCAACTAGTTGGTTAGAACTTCAAACCACCTAACTCCCTATGCCTTATCCACTCCCTACACCATTCTCCTTTTATCATACATTTTTGTGCAATTTCCCATGGAGAGGCGCCCAAAAGGAGAGTCCTTCTACGTGCTTCTCACCTATGTGGGTGTAGGAATGGGATAAGAAGCATTTGAATTCAAGTTAAGAGGTTGAAACCTCCTAACCTCCAATCCTTATCCTACCATTTCAGGTCACCCATTTTAAAATGTGATTTTTTTTGGGTGGGCAAAAAAAAGGAGATGCACGAGAAATCTGAGAGAGTTTTCATAATGGACTTCTATGAGATAGAAATCTAAGAGGGGCGATCTCTTTTGGCATGAGGTTTTCCAAAGAGAGAAGAGGGTCAAGGTCCTTATGGGTATGTGCTAAATCCTAGAGTAGGGAATCTGGATTTGGATGGAGAGATTGAGCACTGTGAGTGCTAGATCTCCACTACTTTTCACCATCACCTCCTTTTCCTCTATAGAGTTTTTTTTATCTTCTGGAGCATCCAAGAGATCGAGAGCAAATCATTGATTGGATCGATGAAGTTCAGCCATCGAAGGCTCCAATGAAGAGCTAGCACTCCGAAGGGGCTGATCAGGACCAGAGACTTTGTGTGGACTCACATAGAGGTCGAACATGTGTGTAGCTACAGCACAATGGAAGATCATCTTTTAGTGGATTCGAATTATGAAGTTTATCTACCCGCGCACAGGTACTATGTCCTAAACATAGATCGATCAACAAATATGATTTACTGATCGAATGCATTTTATTTTTTTAATTTATATTAACATGTCAAAGATCTTGTGTACGGTTTTATGATTAGATCATAGCATGCATAGAATTAATATAGATTAATTTTGCTTCTACTATAATAAATTTTGAAAAAGTTTTGAAAAGCATGCTCATAACCCTGCTAAGTTTCCTTCACTTCCATGGTCCTTCATAGGAAGAGGAGTTCGCTTGATTCTCTACTTGAATGGACCTCAACCTTCTTCACCAGTAGTTTCTAAAGCCGCTTTACTTCGGCATTCGATGCTCTAAGCTTCTTTCTATAGTCGTCGATCTGTTCGCACCAGCCAATCCAATATGAGTCATACATCTTCTCAACGTCTGATAGCTACTGTTGGAGATCGAAAAATTTCTTAGACTAATCCCAACCATACTCTTCCTGACTGATAGACCAAGCTGAGCTCCCCTCTAGCAATTGAATCTTTTCCTTAGACGCCCCGAGCTTGACTTCTAGAGAGCTGATTTTTGTGGTCAAAGCCTAAGACTTCTTACAAGCGCACTTCTTAACTTC
The DNA here is from genome assembly GCA_006176705.1 of Cocos nucifera. NCBI lineage: Eukaryota > Viridiplantae > Streptophyta > Magnoliopsida > Arecales > Arecaceae > Cocos > Cocos nucifera. The sequence continues at coordinate 58,502 of QRFJ01005889.1, forward strand.
CTAGAGTTCATTGTTTAGATGGTTCTTCTTAGCAGTATATTCCCTAAACAATCGCTTGGAAGATTGGTGGAGATGATTAATTTCGGTGGAGGCCTCGTCGTAATTCTTCTTTGACTTCTTAAGATCCCCCTCTATTTTTTCCACTTTCCTCCTAAGGTGTTGAACTTCTTTCTTTAGCCTTCTAATGGTAGCCTATAAAGGTTTACCTTAAGGTAAAGAGTCAACTTCAATAGAGGACTACACTTAATACATGAAAAAATCACAATACATATACTGCTAAAGGAAAAAGCTTTACTTTCACTAATCAAATGTTCTTCAAGTATAGAGAAAAGAAGAAAAATAAAAAGAAAAGTATAAAAATAAGAGGCCTCAGACCTCTGGTAGAATAGTAAAGAAATTTGGTGCAGTCGATTCTTTGACAGTGGGAGGGACAGTCGTATCAGATGAAGGCTCGATTGGTGGAAGATCGGCAGTAGCAGTGGAAGGCCCAACCTTGTCATCAGAAGCCCCTTCATCCAAGAAGTTGAGGTCGAGTTCAGAAAATTTGTCGGTTACGTTCTTCTGGCAAAGCTCATACCTCTTGATGAAGGACAACTAGGCGAACTCCACCTTTATGCTCTTCATCTCTGAGGAGGTTTTGAACTCCTCTATCACCTGGACCATAGCTTTTAAAATCTACTCCATGGTTCGTCATTCCTTCTCCGCCATCTTGGTTTCAATCTCCTTCCTCTTTTCAATCTCCAAGGCCAACTCCACCTCCATTTTCGTCGAAGTCTGTTTGACAACTTGGACTCTCTCGGAGACCCTTGATCTTAATCGTTGTCTTCTTAAGGAGATGCTTGACCTTGACTTTCTCTCCAAGAAGGTGGCTGACTTTGGCCTAGTGATCTTTCCAAACTTTTATCGCTTCTGATCTTAGGAGATTCATTACCTTGATATTGGCGATCAGTTGGTGTCCTCTTTATAAAAATGATCGAGTAAATCATACTGATGAAAAAGCACATGGACAAACCAACAAAAGAGTGAAAAGGAAGAGAAACAAATTGATTCACCTTGAGGAAGGATCCAAGAGAATCCTAGATGTGCTGCTCGAAGTTGGCATCAATGATTCTATCCACGACTTCAGACAAAGTGCACCCATCAACTAACTTCTTGATAATTCCTCGATTGTTGAAGGGATTTTCTTTTGAAACCTCATCAAAACCATTGGACCCCTGGAGCTGGTCTTGCATTGGACCTTTGTGATGGCCGACTTCTCCTTCTTCCTCTTCTTCTTTTTTTGTACCTCCTCCTCCATCTCCATGGGGAGCTCAGAAGTTTGGACTTCAATCGGGAAGTTCATGGATGTCAGAGGCACTACAACCTCGATGGCAGTGGTAGTAGCGGGTGTGAGGATTTATGGTGCTCCCAAGCCTTGGGTGGCCATAGGAGGAGTCAGGGGGTTGGCTCCAGGAATTTCAAAGGCTTGGTTGGTGCTTCAAAGACCTGAGATACAAGGTGAAGTAAGAAACCAAAGCTGGAGAATCAAGACATTAAAAAGAAGATTTTCTATAGGTTAGCTAGTTCAGTCCAAAACTAGATCAGCTAAGTCTTAGAGCATAGGCAAAATAAAGAGTTGTGCATTCAGGACTGCTAGCATGGCATAGAACTAGGCTAACTTAGTTTCAGATTGAGCTGATCCGGTGGAACTAAATCGGCTCAGTGCTGAGACTAAGCCGACTCAATGTGCGAGCAGAGTTACGTGAGGGTCTATTTTGGACTAGGGTCTGGGTTGATCCTAAGGGTCTTAAGGCTTGGTTTGAGAGGTCTTAAGGGGGCTAATTCATGTATGGGCCGTGTCTAGATTTAGAGGATGAGAGCATGGGAGACATGGGTGTACATGATCTTGATGAGTGCTTTCATGTATTGGGTTAGCCGAGGAGTTTTTTGGTTGGGCCTAATTGCTATATATAAATACATAGGTTGTATTAGGATTTAAAAATACTATGGAATACAGATCTTTTCTCCCTCATCTCTCTTCTTCTCTTCTCTCTAGAGTTAACGCCCTAGGATTCTTGAAGAAGCCCTAGAGAAGGGGGGCATCTCCCTTAAGCCTAAGGAGGAAGGCGCTCCATCATAGATCCAAGTGGAGGATTGGTGGTTTGCTACCTATAGAGAACGTCATAGGTTTCTTTAGGTCTGTGCTAACGATCAGGAGCTTCCGTAACATGATATCGGTGCTTATGATGTTAAGGATGATTGGCATTCGAGTGATATCATGGTTCTATAATTTGGAATCAGAGCTAGGTGATGCCTCAGATGTTGTGGATGGTAATATGGTATCAGAGCTTGATGGTGCATGGAAGGGAAGGAGAAGTCGTACAAGGTAAAATCAGAAATCTACACAAGGATTCCATGATATATCTCAAATCTATCTAATTATTGCTATGGTTTGGCCAACCAAGAGTAGCGAGTTGAAGGTGGAGGTTAAGAGGATTAATGGGAAGGGATCAGGATGGAAGGATTTGCTGCATGATTTGCTGGTCAATCTTGATGGAAAGGTTGGGGTATATGATGGTTATATGATAGGCAGAGAGCACTGGAGTGCTACAGTAGCATTTTTTTGAAGATGCAGGGCTGAGAGACTATCGACGATACAACAGTCGAGGAAAGTATCTCAGCAGAGAGCATCAGAGTTCTCTAGGAAGATGGATAGTGTGGGACTGTTAAAGAGAGATTTTTCAAGGGGTAATGGTTGAAGGAAGGCTAAAAAAGTGATTATACGTTCTTTGGTGTCTGAAAGGTGGGAAAGTAGTCGAAGATGTATTCAATGGTTCGATCAGAGCATGGATTTATAGAGCCTTGGAAGTGATGGAGATCGATGATCCATGGAGGTCCAATAGGTTAGGGCTGGGTGGCTATAGAGCGGTGTAGAGATGAATCAGGAAATACTGGAGTATTGCAGTAGCGCTTCCCTAGAGGCATAGGGCTGAGAGAGGCTAGGTGGTGCAGCAGCCGAGGAGTGTATCTCAATAGAGAGTGTCAGTAGTATCTTAAGAAGATCAGATGTAGGTCTTAGGGAGAGCCAGGAGGTCTCAAAGAGCGCCAGGAGGTCTATAGCAGCTGCGAGTATCATGGATTAGGTTTCTTCTATAGAAACACTAGGGAGAGTCGCAGTTCAGATGGAGGATGGTCCTCTGGGTGAAACTAAAGTGATGGCTGGTGTAGGGGCAGAAGAGAAGGACTAGGATGGAATTTCTTAGGGTTCAGTCATTGGATACAGAAGAGTTGAATGAGCTCTTGAATTTTAGAGGTGCCCGTAGGTTGCGATGGTATTCGAGATGGCTCCAAAGAGGGCCGCAGAGCATGGAGAGTTTGAAGGGGCAGCGACGATGTTTGAGGTACAATGGCAGGCTCAGTAGTGCAGCGTTGAGTGGTTGGCCTCGAGGAACTCGATGATAGAGTCGGCTTCTGCGACATCAAATGGACTTCAGATATAGGTCGAGCTCCGCAGTGGTGGCTTCACAAGTAGAGAGAAAATTTGGCATGAGTTTAGAGCGCTAATGATGCATAGTTCTAGGTGGAGCGGCATGTGTAGGTGGACAGATATAGCTCTGAGGAGATCGTGTTAGATGGTATAGCATGTGCTGGTGTAGAAATGCTGTAGGTTCTCTAGGAAAGTCCAAAAAAAGTGATGCAGTTGCTAAGCAGAAGGGATCCTATAATTTTAAGATAATGCATAGGTGCAAGCTAAGGTCTTCAGTGGTGGAGGCAGTCATCCAAAAGGCCTCAAGGATGCACAATAGCTAAAGAGGATTAATGAAGGCAATGATTGCATAATAGGCTGGGAAATATAAAAATCATAAAGCCAAAGTCCTCTGCTAATTTTCAACTTATCGAGCAGCGAGATGCTTTCGCTCTTTTTGAGTTGGCATCGAAGCTTCTTTAACATGAGGTGACCCGAAATGATAGATTTTTGAAACTCCTACTGAAGTGCTACCAAAGGTACGGCACAATTAAGATTCTATCAGCCACCTGCCCTCTGTCATGATGAGTGGGACACATCAAATGGAGATCGGGTGGAGCGAACTACGATCATAATTGCCTTGGACTCCTCTCGAATATGGAAGCTCCTATTTTTCCTCCGAGACTTCATTTCGTCTGAGTCTTCTTCTTCCTTGCCTGGTTTCCACCTTCTTTTTGTTCGAAAGCTGTGATTTCTTTTCATGGTTCCCTCCGATTATAGGTGCTTTCTCGACTGATCTCCATCATGCCAGTCATCTCTTTGTTCTTCACAACTAGTCTAGGTTTTAGTTTCGGAAGCTCCTTCCAATTATTTTGATATTTTTTGCTTCTTGGCCTTTTAGTTTCTTCAAGAAGATTTCATCTCTTATTTTTTTGATTTTTGAGGGATTTTTTTAAATTTAGTTTGATCTATATGTCTAGTGAGGGATCTTGGTCAACTTGTTCAGGGAATCCAACCCATCTGAGTCCAATGGATCCAACCCTTAAGGAAGCCAAGCACATAGAAGCATCCCATCCCCCTTTTGTCCCTGACACCATTTCTTGTGCACTTCATCCTGTAGACCTTTCCTTGATATGAATTCAATATGGGATACCCCCAAAATATGAGCTTGAACTTCTCAAACCAAGCGGCCGAGGTTGCTCTCCACTCTTGGGTGGTTTTTGCTTGTATATCGAGGCTCTCCATGCTGGTCTTCGACTTCCAATCCCTTCTTTCAGAGCCTGATGGTGCATCGAAGGGAAGAAGTCGCAAAAGGTTAAATCAGAAATCTGCACAAGAATTCCATGGTATGTCTCAAATCTTCCTTGTTATTGTTGTGGTTTGGCCAACCAAGAGAAGTGAATTGATATTGCCGTCCACAACATCATAGGAATCACCTTGCTCCGATACCAAATTATAGATCCATGATATCACTCAAATGCCAATCATCCTTGACATCACAAGCATCGATATCATGTTGTGGAAGCTCCTGATCTTTAGCATGCACCTAAAGAAACCTGTGACGTTCTTTATGGGCAGCAAACTATCGATCCTCCACCTAGATCTGTGATGGAGCACCTCCCTCCTTGGGCTTGAGGGAGACACCCCCTTCTCTAGGGCTTCTTCAAGAACCCTAGGGCGTTAACTTTAGAGAGAAGAGAAGAAGAGAAATGAGGGAGAAAAGATCTGTATTCCATAGTATTTTTAAATCCTAATACAACCTATGTATTTATACATAGCCATTAGGCCCGACCAAAAAACTCTCCGGCTAACCCAATACATGAAAGCATTCACCGAGCCCATGTACACCCATGTCTCCCATGCTCTCAACCTCTGGATCTAGATCCGACCCATACATGAATTAGCCCCCTTAAGACCTCTCAAACTAGGTCTTAAGAGCCCTAGGATTAATCCAAACCCTAGTCTAAAACAGACCCACGCGTAACTCTGCCCGTGCACTGAGTTGGCTCAATCTCAGTACTGAGCCAGCTAAGTTCCACCAGATCGACTCAATCTGAAACTGAGCCGACCCAATTCTATGCAATGCCAGTAGTTTTGAATGTGCGGCTCTTTATTTTGTCTATGCTTTGAGACTTAGCCGACCTAGTTTTGGATTGAGCTGGCTAACCTATGAAAAATCTTCTTTTTGTAGTCTTGATTTTTCGACTTTGATTCCTTGCTTCACCTTATATCTCAGGTCTCTGAAGTACTAACCAAGCCCCTAAAATCCCCGAAGCCAACCCCCTGACTCCTCTTGTGGCCTTCTAAGGCTTGGGAGCACCATAAATCCTCACAATCTCCACCTTGGTGCTCCAAGCCTTGGCAAACCTCTCGGCAATGACCTCTGCATGATCCCACTATCCCTGCGTACTCGA